>JAGSMR010000026.1:557500-602500 GCA_029286605.1 Sericinus montela
GAAAAGTCCACTGCAACATTTTTGCAAGTATCTAGTCTAGTTAGCTGGAAACAACTATTAGATAGGTATAAGATTTCAAACGAGTCGTGTTTTTACATAGAAGATATCCAAGAAAAAATGTAAGGTAATTGTGGGATCTGAAAACCACTAAACCATAAATTGTAGAATTTTTGTTAAAATTATTTCTCGATTAACTCAGCATGATGTAAGTAATATGGACAAGATAATATTAGATTTCCACTGTTCGATATCTTATTACTTGACAAAAACAACTGTGGATTTTTTTAAGTGCCATATTTAAATGGTCGACACTAAGATAAAAACACTGGCAAAAGCTACTTCATAAATAACGAAAACTATTTATCATTTAGGAGCTTTTTTTACATTATTAAATATATAAAAAAGTCACGATAGCCGAGTGGTTGGGTGGACGGAATTTCGAGTCAAGAGACCCGAAATCGATCCCCAGGTGGTAGGGTCGTACCAATGGGTTTTTCCAAAAACTTATGTACACCGCCTGTTACGTTGTCCCGAAAATATCTTCGTTAGAAGGTGAGTCGGAGGGACTTAAGTGTCTAGACAAGACCTCTGTCTACCCCTGTATTGGGAATTGCGTGAAGACATTTATTTAATTTATTTTTATGTATTAAATATATATTTTCCTATTGTTCACCTCGGCACAATAAATGGCTTCTTACTCTGCTTGTTTTCGGTAATACGCAATTTGGTCTCGTAAACATAAAGACAGATTTTTACTGAGTTTTTATCAATATTTGGTAAACGTCAACGTTCCATTAGATCCTTTTCAATTTCCTTAACCGAATAAATATTCTGGATTCTCATTTCTGCGCAAATAACATTCAAAGCTACGGATGCTTTGCTTAATACCTTCTACAATTCCGTGCCGAGAAAAAATATTTAGTCTGATATACGTTAGTATTCAAAGAATAAAATAAAAGTAAAAAATAAACAAATATCTTCACGCTATTTCCAATACAGGGGTAGACAGAGGTCTAATCTAGACCATTAAGTCCCTTCGACCCACCTTCCACCGAAGATATTTTAGGGACAACGTGACAGGTGGCCAGCCTGTCGCCGTTTTCTGTCCAAGCCTAATTATAATTCGTACATAGGTTTTTGAAAAACCCATAAAAAATAAATAATTTAATATTTTCTACATTTAAAAAACTACTAGAACGAACATCAAAGATGATTTCAGTTGACAATTTTAAGTGATATCTTTTTGAAAGAGTTTTTAATTCCAGGACATTTGTTAGGTTTTCGTACAAAGAACTCCATGAATCTATGGACTTAAAGTAATGCTAATTACGGAGTTTTAACGGTATTTTAATTTGGTAACACTCATACCACTGCGTGACCTTCAAATATTGTTAGCATCTACTTCGTTGGTCGGAACAAAAGTAATATATAAAAAATAAAAACAAAATTTTTCGACTTTATTGTTTTGTTCTCAATTTTTATGTATACAGCTATGTCAATATTTTATGTCAGTTTTGTCATTTATAGTTTTATTTTTAAGCGAAATGTTGATGTCCGGATAACCGAGTTTGTAGTGACCCTGCCTTCGAAGCTAAGAGTTACGGGTTCGAATTCCGCAAGAGCAACCATTTTGTGATAAATATGGTGAAAAATATGCCGAAAGGACTTCATTATTTAAATATTTGCCTACTCATTATGTGAAATTGCGTGAAGATTCAATTTTAGAAGATTTAAAAATAGGAAAAATGAGAAATTCACCTTAATATCTACTCTCATATTATATCTAACAATATACTGCCTCATAGTATGCATACCGGACCAAATTAAGGCGACCAGTGATGAGTAGCTGTGTTTACGGTATGAGGTGTCTGGCAAAAGTCACGATAGCCGAGTGGTTGGGTGGTCGGAATTTCCCAAGAAACCCGAGTTCGATCCCCAGTTGGTAGGCTCGTACCAATGAGTTTTCAAAAAAAAAAAAACTTATCGACGAATTATATCGTTGCATCTTCCACCGAAAATATCTTCGGTGGAAGGTGGGTCAAAGGGACTTAAATGTTTAGACTAGGCCTCTGTCTACCCCTGTATTGGGGTGCGTGAAGATATTTATTTATTTATTTATTGGTCACGATAGCCGAGTGGTTGGGTGGTCGGAATTTCAAGTCAATAGACCTGAGTTCGATCCCCAGTTGGTAGGCTCGTACCAATGAGTTTTCAAAACTTATGTAGGAATATCGTTGGCTTGGACATAAAGGCGGCGACGGGCTCACCACCTGTCACGTTGTCCCGAAAATATCTTCGGTGAAAGGTGGGTCGAAGGGACTTAATTGTCTAGACTCGACCTTTGTCTACCCCTGTATTGGGGTGCGTGAAGATATATATATATATATATATATATATATATATATATATATATATATATATATATATATATATATATATATATATATATATATATATATATATATATATATATATATATATATATATATATATATATATATATATATATATATATATATATATATATATATATATATATATATATATATATATATATATATTTATTAGGTGTCTGGTACAGCGTTCGCCAATACGCGTGCCGAGCGTGGCGATAATGGTAATTTCTCCTCATCGGAGAGGTCTGCGTCTCTGATTTTAACAGGTCGTTATGTTCTTTTGTTATTATGTAGTATGCGAAATTATCTTTATTTTGGCCAGTGCATATTTAATGACAGGTAAGTAACGCATAAACAAATACATACATTGATAGGGATATCATCACATACATTGCCCTGTTCTCAAAGTAAAGCCAATGAAGGTAGCATTAACACTCATTTCTACTCGACCCGACCAGTAATCGACCCCGGGACCACAGAGCTGACAACACCATGAAAATCGATAACATTTGAAAACCGAAACACTGAAACTCTCACTGCTGATACAATGATAGCGTGGTAGTAACTATGATGATTCTCAGGCTTTAAAGGATGCTACTAGATTTTTTCATTAAATCATATGTATGTATGTATGTACATACTTTATTGTACACTACAAATAAATGATAAAAAAAATATCTTCACGCAATTCCAAATACAGGGGTAGACAGAGGTCGAGTCTAGACAATTAGGTCCCTTCGACCCACCTTTCACCGAAGATATTTTCGGGACAACGTGACAGGTGGTGAGCCCGTCGCCGCCTTTATGTCCAAAGCCAACGATATTCGTACATAAGTTTTTGAAAAACCCATTGGTACGAGCCTACCAACTGGGGATCGAACTCGGGTCTATTGACTCGAAATTCCGACCACCCAACCATTCGGCTATCGTGACTTACAAATAAATGATTAGAAAGGTAATATAAAACATAGCTTAAAATAGTTAATTTAGAATTTATAGCCGTACTTTTTATAGGCTTTCCTACTTACTTTTTTTCTCGCATAACCCCTGACGGGGTAGTCAGAAAGAATAGATCACGAGTCACCTTACATACCTTTTTGAAATTAATAATTTTCTTCATTACACGAACGTCTGAGTATCCAATTACTGTTTTGTGCACATGGTCTTCGAGAGTCTATTTTTTGTATATTTTTAAGATTGATAAACTACAATATCGATTGACAAACTTTAAATATGTATAAATAATTTTGGTGAAACGGAAGGATTCACTTAGTTACTAAGCAAGTTTGAGAATTGTCTTGAATATATGTAGTCAGAATACTTACATTATATTATAAGTCCTGTTAAAATCGTCTAGCTGTTTCAGGACTAAACTAAACAGAGACAGATAGACAAAAATAAAAAAAAAATGATTCATATATACGCTTCCACGCAAAAACCAATTAGTCGATCTAAATGAAGAATGCCGATATTTCGTCAATAGCCTAATGGTTTAGTGTGCGGACTGCGAAAGAAAACGTCGCAGATTCAAGACTGTTTGTCGACTATTGTCGTGAAACACTCCAGACACAAGCATTGCAACTTAGTTGGAGCTTAGTAAAATACCATACATGTATGCTCATTTTCATTTACATCTTCACCACTTGATTGACTTGATTACTATTATTACATTTTCACCGATCACTGAATCCCTTACGGGGTAACCAGAGCGAACCTTACAGAAACTGTCACTTACATATATAGACAGAGATAGGGAAAACAATATCACATACATAGCTCCGACCTCAATGTACGAGTTCAAGTACTCGTGGTACTTATGGGAATCAGGCTCAATACAAGACACCACAAACGCACCTGTCCCTGAACAATGTAGAAAAGTGGTTTTTGTATATTGACCCGATCAAAGAATCGAACCCGGGACTACGATGGCGACGCCTTTAAAATCAGTGTTTACATAGCCATTTGTTAACAGGTCGTCATATCTCTCGCACCAAACTCTTCAAACTTGCACGTCTGGGTGGTAGAGCCACGCATCGGCTTTTGTTGTTGCATGCGAGCCAGCTCGACCAAGGAAATACCACGACCTCACAGAATACCGGCGTGATAGAAGTCTAACAAACTTCTGCGTTTCGTCTGGTGAGTGCAGGTAACCGGAGGCCCACACCTTTCTCAAAGGCCGGCAACGCATCTGCTATGCCTTTGGTATTGCGGGTGTTCATGGGCGGCTACGAGATGGTGACACCTTGAAAATCGGTGTATACGCCATTTGTCCACGGAGGTCGTCATATCTCCCACTTTTTTCAAATTCTTCATACGCGCACGTCTAGGTACCTGAGTATTTTAACCCTCTCCTCTTCGATCAGTTTGCTCACAAAGTCTTCGAATTAATTAGTTTCGGTCCACCTCGAACCCTTTTATTGTCAATTTTCGCGATGTATATTTTCTTCACTCATTCGTTCATGTGCCTAAAGCATCGAAGCACGCCCTTATCTATTTTATATGATAATGGTGATGAAATTTGGTCTTTATTACTTATCATTTCATCGAAGTTACATTTCCAGTGATTTCTTCAATAACTATTACCTTGTTTGTAGAATTGTTAACCTAAAAACGACTAATAAGAAAATGAGTAAACCGAGTAAAACAATTGCTGAATTGAGAAGTTTCGCAGACGTACAATGTATTCCATGGTTACATTGTACGTCTGCGTTTGCGTCACTTAACTTTAAATTATTAAACTTTAAATTAAGTTAACTTTAAAATGAAGTCTTAAATTTCATTTCACGCGTGGTAAACAACATTGACCCAAATCCACCAAATTATCTAGAATACAGATATCCCGGTATTCCTAGAATCCCATTACTTAGTTATTTCACGGTTTGAAAAGTCCACTGCAACATTTTTACAAGTATCTAGTCTAGTTAGCTGAGCAACTATTAGATAGGTATACACGATTTCAAACAGAGTCGTGTTTTTACATAGAAGATATCAAGAAAAATGTAAGGTAATTGGGATCTGAAAACCACTAAACCATAAATTGTAGAATTTTTGTTAAATTGGCTATCTCCGAACAACTGAGCATGATGTAAGTAATATGGACAAGACCGTATTAGATTTCCACTGTTCGATATCTTATTACTTGACAAAAAAACTGTGGTTTTTAAATCGTTTAATTATAATAATACAAAAATGGCTTAAGCTCGCAGCGCTGAGGTTATATTAAGTGCCATATTTAAATCTCGTCGACACTAAGATAAAAACACTGGCAAAAGCTTCTTCATAAATAACGAAAACTATTTATCATTTTAGGGTTTTTTTACATTATTAAATAAATAAAAAGTTACGGTAGCCGAGTGGTTGGGTAGACGGAATTTCCCGAGTCTGAGACCAGATTCGATCTGGTGGCAGAGCTCGTACCAATGGGTTTTCAAAAACTTGTAGAATTATATCGTTGGCACGGACACAAACGGCGATGGGATCACAACCTGTCACGTTGTCCCCAAAACATCTTCAGTTGTCTAGACTAGACCTCTGTCTTCCCTTGTATTGGGATTTGCGTGAAGATATTTATTTTTATTCATTAAATATATAGTTTCCTATTTTCACATCAACAATAAATATTTCTTACTCATAACTTGTTTTGGTATTACGTTGTTTGGTCTCGTAAACATAAAGATACAAATTTTTACTGGTTTTATCAATATTTGGTAAACACGTCAACGTTCCGTTAGATCCATTTCAATTTCCTAACCGAATAAATATTCTGGATTCTCATTTCTGCATAAATAACATTCAAGCTACGGATGCTTTGCTTAATACCTTCTACAATTCCGTGCCGAGAAAAAAAATATTTAGTCTGATTTACGTTAGTTTTCAAAAGAAAAAAATAAAAATAAAAATAAACAATATATTCCGCTTTTCCCAATACAGGGGTGAACAGAGGTCTAATCTAGATCATTAAGTCCCTAGGCCCTTCCACCGTGAATGTTTACACAGGGACAACAATGTTGGAGTAATAACTTCAAATCGCCGTTTTCTGTCAAACCTAATTATAATTCAATTACATAGGTTTTTGAAAACCCATACAAAAAATAAATAATTTAATCTTTTCTACATTTAAAAAACTACTAGAACGAACATCAAAGATGACTTTAGTTGACAATTTTAAGTGATGTCTTTTGAAAGGGTTTGTGAATTCAGGACATTTGTTAGGTTTCGTACAAAAACTGTGAATCATGGACTTAAGTAATAATGCTAATTACGAAGTTTTAACCCAGTATTTTATTTGGTAACCTCATATCACTGGCGTGACCACCACGAATATTGTTAGCATCTACTCCGTTGGTCGAACAAAAGTAATATAAAAAATAAAACAAAATTTCTCGACTTCATTATTTTGTTCTCAATTTTATGTATACAGCTATGTCAATATTTTATGTCAGTTTTTGTCATTTATAGTTTTATTTTTTAAGCGAAATGTTGATGTCCGGATAACCGAGTTGTAGTGACCCTGCTTTCAAGCTAAGAGTTAAGGTTCAATTCCGGAAGAGACAACCATTTTAATGATAAATATAATTGAAAAATATGCCGAAAGGACTTCATTATTTAAATATTTGCCTACTCATTATGTGAAATTGCGTGAAAATTCAATTTTAGAAGATTTAAAAATAGGAAAATGAAAATTCACCTTAATATCTACTCTCATATTATATCTAACAATA
This sequence comes from Sericinus montela, assembly GCA_029286605.1. Lineage (NCBI taxonomy): Eukaryota > Metazoa > Arthropoda > Insecta > Lepidoptera > Papilionidae > Sericinus > Sericinus montela. The sequence continues at coordinate 564,618 of JAGSMR010000026.1, forward strand.
TACTGCCTCATAGTATGCATACCGGACCAAATTAAGGCGACCAGTGATGATGGCACGCATTTTACGGTATGAGGTGTCTGGCAAAAAGTCACGATAGCCGAATGGTTGGGTGGTCGGAATTTCCCAAAAACCGAGTTCGATCCCCACGTGGCACGCTCGTACCAATGTTTTTTAAAAAAAAACTTATCGACAATTATATCGTTGCATCTTCCACCGAAAATATCTTCGGTGAAAGGTGGGTCGAAGGACTTAATTGTCTAGACTCGACCTCTGTCTACCCCTGTATTGGGGTGCGTGAGATATTTATTTGTTGTTGTGGTCCGATAGCCGAGTGGTTGGGTGGTCGAATTTCAAGTCAATAGACCTGAGTTCGATCCCCAGTTGGTGAAACTCACGTACCAATGAGTTTTTCAAAACTTATGTACGAATATCGTTGGCTTGGACATAAAAGGCGGCGACGGGCTCACCACCTGTCACGTTGTCGAAAATATCTTCGGTGAAAGGTGGGTCGAAGGGACTTGGTGTCTAGACTCGACCTCTGTCTACCCCTGTATTAGGGTGCGTGAAGATATATATATATATATATATATATATATATATATATATATATATATATATATATATATATATATATATATATATATATATATATATATATATATATATATATATATATATATATATATATATATATATATATATATATATATATATATATATATATATATATATATATATATATATATATATATATATATATTTATTAGGTGTCTGGTACAGCGTTCGCCAATACGCGTGCCGAGCGTGGCGATAATGGTAATTTCTCCTCATCGGAGAGGTCTGCGTCTCTGATTTTAACAGGTCGTTATGTTCTTTTGTTGTGTATGATATGCGAAATTATCTTTATTTTTGGCCAGTGCATAATTAATGACAGGTAAGTAACGCATAAACAAAATACCATTGATAAATTGCATCATACATACATTGCCCTGTTCTGCAAAGTAAAGCCAATGAAGGTATAGCATTAACACTCATTTCTACTCGACCCGACCAGTAATCATCCCCGGGACCACAGGCTGACAACACCATGAAAATCGATAACGTTTGCCAAACCGAAACACTGAAACTCTCACTGCTGATACTGGGTGATACAATGATGATAGCGTGGTAATCGCTTCCACGGTGGTCTCAGGCTTAAAGGATGCTACTAGGTTTTTCATTAAATCCTTATGTGTATGTGTGTACATACTTTGTGTATACTACAAATAAATGATAAAAAAAAATATCTTCACGCAATTCCAAATACGAAAGGGAGTAGACAGAGGTCGAGTCCTGAACAATTAAGTCCCTTCGACCCTTTTCACCGAAGATATTTTGGGACAACGTGACAGGTGGTGGGCCGTCGCCGCCTTTATGTCAAGCCAACGATATTCGTACATAAGTTTTGAAAACCCATTGTTTGAGCCACCAACTGGGGGATCGAACTCGGGTCTATTGACTCAGTACGACCGCTAACCATTCGGCCTCGTGACTTACAAATAAATGATTAGAAAGGTAATATAAAACATAGCTTAAGAATATACACAATAAGGTGGTCTTATCGCTTTTAAACTTACTTTCCGATACCACATATAGGAAAGTAAGTTTAAAAAGCAATAAAACAAAAAGGAGTAGACACACATGGAACTAAACGAAGAAACACCACGAGGAAGCAACGAATTTCAGAACACTTTACAAAATTCGCCAAGGAATATAAATATCCTCTCGCATTTTCCAATACAGGGTAGACAGAGGTCTAGTCTAGACAATTGAGTCCCTTCGACCCACCACCGAAATATTTTCGGAATCGATTTATTTTTTATTTTATTATTTTTCGAATTCGAAATTCGACCACCTACCGCTCGACTATCGTGACAATGTGACGGTGACAGAGCCCGTCGCCGTCTTTATGTCCAGAAGCCGGCGACATAATTCGACACAAGTTTTTGAAAACCCATTGGTGAGCCTGCCTCTTGGGATCCGAACTCGGGTTTCTCGACTCGAAATTCAACCACCTACCTACTCAGCTATCGTGACTTTTATTATCATTATGAAAATTGTATCTGCTTTGAGTTGATTATCTACCTTGCCTCCAAGCATCTTGGATCATTTTGCGATCGTTAAAGTGATGCCTTATATATGCAAATGGGTACAAACATTCTAAAAAATATTTATTAAATTAAATAATATAAAAAGTAGGTAATTTAATATTTAACGTGTCTTTAATTGTTAATTAATATGTAATGTTGTGTTTATTTTAAGTCTATTTAATCCGTAGAGTTGTTCTGTAATAAAAGGTATTATTAAAAAAGCACCAGAGAAATTATAATGTATTGGAAATCGTAATATGAGAAATGCATAAACAGTCACATTAAAAAAAATGATTTAAAAAGCCAATATAAAATCTTTCATCAAGATGAAAGAATAAAGTCAAGTACCAAGTTGTGCATTTAAACGTTCATTAGCACCAGATATTTTCAGATCTAAGGTACCCTATTATTAAATTAACGTTGCTTTGAAACCACAAGCACAGATTCCAATTAATCTAGTGGAAATATGACTTTATAGAGACCTATTTTCTCCTTTGAAAACAGTATGTACGGTATGCAGGTTTCATTTCTTTGCTTGAAATTATTTAGACTCAAATAATAACATGACTTTCAGTTTTCGTTAGCGTGTAGTTTTTTTTTTTTTTTTTTTCAAGAAGATTAATGATGTGAACAGAACGTCGAACTGTTGATATAATTAAAAAGAGTCCTGATGATAGCCGAGTGATTGGGTGGTGAATTTCGAGTCTGAGACCAGGTTCGAACCCCAGGTGGCAGGCGCTCGTACCAATGGGTTTTCAAAAACTTATGTGATTATCGTTGGCACGGACACACAAACAGCGATGGGATCACAACCTGTCACGTTGTCCCCAAAACATCTTCAGTTGTCTAGACTAGACCTCTATCTTCCCTGTATTGGGAATTGCGTGAAGATATTTATTTTTTATTAATTTTAAAACTGTTGATATAATTTTATTCAAACGTGTATAGCAATTGCGACCTAAGAATATGCTCCTCAAATTGTCGTAGAGACAACAAGGAGAATATCTTAAAATGCAAATAACTACTGTGGCGGGATAACCATCTCGCATACCAATGATCAGGCATGAATGAATGAACCAATTCGCTTGCAGAGGCCTATGTCCTGCTATGGGCTTCACAGCCATTGGAAATGTTGAACCATAAAACAAACCCAAACTAATCACAGCGTCTGCGGCATGGAATAAAAAAATCTTCCACATCATTCGCAATAGGGTAAAGACAGAGGTCTAGACAATTAAGGGCATTGAACCACCATTCACCGATGCATTTTTGACACAACGGAACAGGTGGTGAGCCTAAAAGCTAGAATCAAATAAAGATAATTTCGCATACTACATAATAACAAAAGAACATAACGACCTGTTAAAATCAGAGACGCAGACCTCTCCGATGAGGAGAAATTACCATTATCGCCACGCATGGCACAGTATTGGCGAACGCTGTATCAGACACCTAATAAATATATATATATATATATATATATATATATATATATATATATATATATATATATATATATATATATATATATATATATATATATATATATATATATATATATATATATATATATATATATATATATATATATATATATATATATATATGTATGTGTAACATATGTATGTATATATGTTTGTTGAGTTGTCTCACGGCAGCCCAGCTGCGTGCCGACGTAACGTGTGTTCTCGTCGGAAGATGCTGATTTTAACGAATGGGTGCGTTGACCAGCAGTATGCGAGAATATCTTTTGTTTGATTCTGGGCACAGGCTCTGCCTGTTCGGTGTCGCGTGAATGAGCAATTCCAGCTGCTGCTGTGTCTGGGCCTCTGTGCCTGACAGGTGAATGTGTGGTTTTGTTGAGCGCGCGGGTTTGTTTTGTAGTTGACGACTCGCGGCGGCTATGGCGGAACTCACTGGCTTGACCATTCATTCATTCATGCCGATAAACCAGCTGCCAGCCATTGCATTTTGGGCTGTTCTCGTACTCTTGCTGTTGAGCATGATGCTGGGTCGCAATTATACACTGTTGGTGAAGTATATCGGCACAGTTAAAATTAATAAAAATAAACAAATATCTTCACGCTATTTCCAATACAGGGGTAGACAGAGGTCTAATCTAGACCATTACGTCCCTTCGACCCACCTTCCACCGAAGATATTTTCGGGACGACGTGACAGGTGGCCAGCCCGTCGCCGTTTTTATGTCCAAGCCTAATTATAATTCGTACATAGATTTTTGAAAAACCCCATAAAAAATAAATAATTAAATCTTTTCTACATTTAAAAAACTACTAGAACGAACATCAAAGATGATTTCAGTTGACAATTTTAAGTGATGTCTTTTTGAAAGGGTTTTTAATTCCAGGACATTTGTTAGGTTTTCGTACAAAGAACTCCATGAATCTATGGACTTAAAGTTATGCTAATTACGGAGTTTAAACGGTATTTTAATTTGGTAACACTCATACCACTGCGTGACCTTCAAATATTGTTAGCATCTACTCCGTTAGATGCTAACAATAAGTCACGATAGCCGAGTTGTTGGGTGGTCGGAATTTCGAGTCGAGAGACCCGAGTTCGATCCCCAGGTGGCAGTACCAATGAGTTTTTCAAAAACTTATTAAAACGTACGTATTTCATCGTTGGCTTGGACATAAAGGCGGCGACGGGCTCACCACCTGTCACGTTGTCCCGAAAATATCTTCGGTGGAAGGTGGGTCAAAGGGACTTAATTGTCTAGACTTGACCTCTGTCTACCCCTGTATTGGGAATTGCGTGAAGATATTTATTATTTTTATTATCTACTCCGTTGGTCGGAACAAAAGTAATATATAAAAAATAAAAACAAAATTTTTCGACTTTATTGTTTTGTTCTCAATTTTTATGTATACAGCTATGTCAATATTTTATGTCAGTTTTTGTCCTTTATAGTTTTATTTTTAAGCGAAATGTTGATGTCCGGATAACCGAGTTGGTAGTGACCCTGCTTTCGAAGCTAAGAGTTACGGGTTCGAATTCCGCAAGAGGCAACCATTTTTGTGATAAATATGGTGAAAAATAGGCCGAAAGGAGTTCATTATTTAAATCTTTGCCTAACTCAGTATGTGAAATTGCGTGAAGATTCAATTTTAGAAGATTTAAAAAATAGGACAAATGAGAAATTCACCTTAATATCTACCCTAATATTATATCTAACAATATATTGCCTCATAGTATGCATACCGGACCAAATTAAGGCGACCAGTGAAGAGCAGCTGTGTTTAAGGTATGAGGTGTCTGGCAAAAAGTCACAATAGCCGAGTGGTTGGGTGGTCGAAATTTCCCAAGAAACCCGAGTTCGATCCCCAGGTGGCACGCTAGTACCGATGGTTTTTCAAAAAAAAAAAAAACTTATCGACGAATTATATCGTTCCATATTCCACAGAAAATATCTTCGGTGAAAGGTGGGTCAAAGGGACTTAAATGTTTAGACTAGACCTCTGTCTACCCCTGTATTGGGAATTGCGTGACGATATTTTTTTTTTATTTATTTATTAGGTGTCTGGTACAGCGATAATGGTAATTTCTCCTTATCGGAGAGGTCTGCGTCTCTGACTTTAACAGGTCGTTATGTTTTTGTGTTATTATGTAGTATGCGAAATTATCTCTATTTTGATTCTAGGCTTTAGGCTCACCACCTGTCCCGTTGTGTCAAAAATGCATCGGTGAATGGTGGGTTCAATGCCCTTAATTGTCTAGACCTCTGTCTACCCTATTGGGTAACGGAGGAACAGCGTGAAGATTTATTTTATTCCATGCCGCAGACGCTGTGATTAGTTTGTGAAGCCCATAGCAGGACATAGGCTTCTCCGCAAGCGAATTGGTGATCACAGTACTGGACACTTCGCTGCTGCCCATCACCGTTTGTTGCATTTTGATCATTGGTATTCGAGATGGTTATCCCGCCACAGCAGTAGTTATTTGCATTTTAAGATTTTCTCCTTTGTTGTCTCTTACGACAATTCGAGGAGCATATTCTTAGGTCGTATACACGTTTGAATAAAATTATATCAAAAGTTTTAAAATTAATAAAAATAAATATCTTCACGCAATTTCCAATACCAGGGAAGACAGTGGTCTAGTCTAGACAATTAAGTCCCTTCGACCCACCTTACACCGAATATATTTTGGGGACAACGTGACAGGTTGTGATCTCATCGCCGTCTGTGTGTCCGAGCCAACGATATAATTCTACACAAGTTTTTTGAAAAAACCCATTGGTACGTGCCTGCCACCTGGGGTTCGAACTCGGGTCTCTCGACTCGAAATTCCGACCACCCTATCACTCGGCTATCAGGACTCTTAAATTATATCAACAGTCGAACACATAATTAATCTTCTTGAAAAAAAAAATACACGCTAATGAAAAACTGAAAGTCATGTTATTATTTGAGTCTGAATAATTTTACAAAGAAATGAAACTCGCATATTGTACACTGTTTTCAAAGGAGAAAATAGTCTCTATAAAGTCATATTTCCACTAGATTAATTGGAATCAAAGCCAGGTTTCAAAGCAACGTTAATCTAATAATAGGGTACCGCGTGGAGATTCGAAAATATCCGGTGCTAATGAACGCAGTGTACAACTTGGTACCTGACTTTATTTTCATCTTTGATGAAAGATTTTTATATTAGTTTCTTTTTAAATTGTTTTTTTTCTGCGACTTCGTTGCTTATGCATTTCTCATAGCTTACGATTTCCAATACGTTATAATTTCTCTCTGTTTTTGTTATAATAATTTTTTATTTCAGAACAACTCTACGGATTAAATAGACTTAAAAATATAAACACAACATTACATATTAATTAACAATTAAAAACACATTAAATATTAAATTACCTACCATTTATATTATTTAATTTAATAAATATTTTTTTAGAAATGTTTGTACCCATTTGCATATATAAGGCACGTTTTAATGATTTCCAAATGGATCCAAGATGCTGTTGGAGGCAAGGTATATAATCAACTCAAAGCAGATATAATTTTCACAATGATAATAAAAGTCACGATAGCCGAGTGGTAGGGTGGTCGGAATTTCGAGTCGAGAAACCCGAGTTCGATCCCCACGTGGCAGGGTCGTACCAATGGGTTTTTCAAAAACTTGTGTACGAATTATGTCGTTGGCTTGGACATAAAGACGGCGACGGGCTCTCCGTCACCTGTCACATTGTCCCGAAAATATCTTCGGTGGAAGGTGGGTCGAAGGGACTCAATTGTCTAGACTAGACCTCTGTCTACCCCTGTATTGGAAATTGCGAGAAGATATTTATTATTTATTTATTATTATCAAAACAATTAATTTTTTTTTAATTAAAAATAAAGTGTAACTACTACCTTTTAGATGGTAGATGGTAGTGAATACATTACAGTATTAAGCTCGCCTTTCGTACAATTTTTTTGGCGCAATAAAGAAATAAAATAAATAAATTGTCCGGGGTTTGAGTGTCATGGTGATTTTGTTGTTTCCGATTGTGTTTTATATCTATGTATGTATTTATTCGTATTTATGTTTGCTATTTATTATTTTCCTTGCCAGAACCATCCAAAGTACCCGGGTATAATATGTTAATTTGATACAGATAACATGTTATATATTAGAACATTTATTCATGAAAACATTGCGAACATTTAACCATAAGATAACTAGAAATAGAGATCTTTAGATCTTATAAAAATGTACTTGGACAAACATAATTTTGTCGAATATTATGTTTAACTGAACTTGAGCCAAGAAAAGTAAATTTTGTTTTATTTTTGCTCAATTTATAAGCTAAGTATAGATTTACTGTTTTTAAGACCCGACAACGTAAATCGTACATAAGTTTTGAAAAAAACCTTTAGTACGAGTCTAACTGAGGATCCACCTCGGTTATTTTGACTCGAATTTCGATCACCCAACCACTCTTGTGTAGAAAAAACAAATAATAATAACAAATTGTATATAAATTTTAAAAAACTTATGAGTTCGACCCTACTTCCGATCATCCAACTGCTCGGATATCGTGTTTGTGATGCCACCGTCGCGTTATTTCCTATACTAGGGTGGGTAGACAGTCCTTTCGAACCACCTTTCACCGAAGAATTTTTGTTAAATTCGGATGTAAAAAAAATCGAACTTGATTTGGTTATATACTAGGTTTTAACAATGGTCTTTCTAAATAAATAATATAAATTTAAACTTGTTGTTTGAACAAAAGGAAGGTCCAAAGTTTACACCTGTCACTTTCCAACTAGATGCTGATGATAAAGGGGGTTGGATATAATTCTCACGGTCTAGACATTTAAACCCAAGCTTTATTTTTACAGTTTAGATCTGTGACCACGGATGCAGTGTAAAGTGTGTAAAGCATCCGAAACGACAAGAAGTAAAATTATCTTTACAAAACTAAGTCAAATACGCGATAAAATCCGTTAAACCGATTTATTTTGAATGTGCAGTGTTCGCATAAATACAAGAAGTCATTGTCCGCTACAGAATATATTCACTGTTCCATAACAATACTATGGATGTTCATTCGATCGACGCCATTACATTAGCGTTCCTTCAAAGCGTAAGTTAATAAATCTGTTCTTCTCAATAGGAATTTACGTCACGTCTCTTTACATCGAATTCGCAATTACTCCAGCTCCTCGGTCATAGTACTGTGCTTTTCTACACAAAACCGTAATAAACCATGATGTATTGCATGGTAAATATGTAGATTTTCTTTATTGACTTTGTCAAAAAGTTTGCACATTAATGCTACAAACTAATAACTTATGTAATAATAGAATATCATGGTAGAGACTAGAAAACGTAGTACTGGTCTTTTCTCTCTGGCTATCTCATCAGGGATGATGCGTGACGATAGTTAAAAATAATAATAAGTATTACGATGAGCATAAATTCAACTTGTATATTACATACATAAATTTGTAGATTACTTATTGTGAAATGTCTCATAAAATATTACTACACTCTTCTATACACAGTAAAAAGGTTTTTATTGTTCATTTTCTGAAGCTTAATCTTTTAGTGTCAATATGCGAGAGCTTTCATTGTGTGTACACTAAACATTTTTATTAAATGTTGTTATATGATGGATATAAATGATCGTATATATTTCCGAGTATATTGAGTGAATAAATAAAAATTAATGTTAAGTTCAGAGGCACCGTGTTCAAAGAAATCCTTTTAATACGACTTATAAATAGAACCAAAATCGTTTTAAAGACGTATACGCAACCCAAATTAAGAATTTCACAACATTTATTAAGGAAGTGCAACGATAAGTGTATCAGTCTTATATTTATTGAATCCAAACTTATTACAGAGATCCCTAGTGGTTCATTATAATTGACATCATTAAACCTGCAAAATTCCATTGAAGGACATAGGCCTCTCCGGTACGGCAGGGTTAGCAACAACAAATCGATTGTCAATCTTAGTGGCCGCTGCTGCTCACCGGTCTCCAGAATATTGGTTGGTTACATTATTGTAAAGGTACATCATAGCCGAGTCACGATAGCCGAGAGCAATGGGTTTTTCAAAAACTTATTTACGAATGTTGGCTTGGACATAAATACGGCGACGGGATCACCACCTGTCATGTTGTCCTGAAAATATCTTCGGTGAAAGGTGGGTCGAAGGGACTTAATAGTCTAGACTCGACCTCTGTCTACCCCTGTATTGGGAATTGCGTGAAGATATTTTATATTATTTATGTTATACTAATCTGATAAGGTACATCATAAATTTGTCAGTAAATGACATTATTTCACGTGTGCTGCCATTTTGTGATTAGTTTGAAAATTTAGATATATGTGGAGATCACTTTGATGTTGTATTTGAAGTGCGCTACTACAACAAGAACCTTTCACCAAATGGGATCAGTTAATAATGAGTCGAAAGTACTTCATTATCTAGATGTTGGTAAAGCGAAATACCCCATATTGGGAAACCGCGTGAAGGTAATAAAAAATAGTTTTCTAAAAATGAAATCACGATAGTGGTTGGATGGTCGGAATTTCGAGTCAATAGACCCGAGGTGGCAGGCTCGTACCAATGGGTTTTTCAAAAACTCATGTACGAATTATATCATTGGCTTGGACATAAATACGGCGACGGGCTCACCACCTGTCACGTTGTCCCGAAAATATCTTCGGTGGAAAATGGGTCGAAGGGACTTAATTGTCTAAACAAGATCTCTGTCTACCCCTGTAATGGGAATTGTGTGAAGATATTTATTATTTATTTAAAAATAAAAGTAATAAAAAAATCGGTATCAAGGTATTGGCAGTAAAATTTGTGAAACGACGTAAATCACTATAACGGCAGCGTTATAATGACGTCGTTCGAAGCACTAGTGCTTAATTATAACGAAGGCCGCAGCACTCCCCGGTTTGCATAAATGACAGGTTTTTTATTACGTTACACTATTAAGATTTGTGCGACATATTTTTTGAGAAAAGAACTATTGATTAGAAAAGATTGTTAAAGCGAAATTCATTGATGTACACTTGTACACATTAACTTTATTAATTTATACTCCAAATTAAACCAACCGGTTTCACCTTACGGCATCATTGACTTATTTACTCAGAGTATATATGTATTATAAAAATATTAAAAGGTTTCACAAACAAAATTCGGGGAACATATTACCAGACAAACATCAATTTATAATTAAGTAATGAAATACTATAACTATAAATAAATTAAATACGACTTGTCAGCGTTTAATACAATTATATGTAATAAATCGTTGTAATTATATGTCATTTTATTGCTGTATGTCAAAATTAATTTTACTCCATAATTAATAGATCACAATTGTGGACATGTTTAATTTCGTAATTTACATCAATATGACATTTATATATAATTAACATCAAAGTATAATAACATAACCATATATAAGTAAGTATATGATCATCTTGTCAATAACTGCATTCGATTCATTTTTAATCTTTGTATGTTTTGTATCTACTTATCGATCACAGCTAAAGTGGTTAGCCGTTTGTCAGCGCCGAAGTTTGCGTACACTCGCGACTTTTTATTCTTTTTGACTCCTCCTTCAGACTTGTCTCCCTATTTCCAATAGAAAACCACGACAGGACTTTTCGCTCGTCGAATAATTTCGTTCTCCAGTGTCTCTTCCATAGCACTAGCTTTCATCCTTCCCGGTTCGATTCGACCGTTAGGAATGCACTTCCTCACGAAATCAGAACGTCTAAAATTCGTTACTTGTTTAAAATTAAAGTAAACGAGTACTAGAAAAGAAATTGCAGAACCACCACAGTAATTTTTACACATACATAATTTATATGTATTATGTATGTGTGTATTTAATTAAATAAACAGCTTGTATATGTATTTGTATTTTTAATGTATTTGCATAGTGTTTTTTATTTATTTTCTTATTCTCACATTTTACACCGATTTATTTTACTAACAATTACTTCAATTCATTTTAGCACCGTTTAAAAGTTGACTGGTTAGAAAGCATCAAGCATTATTAACATTCTTGTAAAGTTCATAATTTAAAAAAATATTGTAACGTTCCATATTCTAATCAACTGTTCCATGTGTCCCAAATAATATTCGGTGAAAGGTGGGTCGAAAGCACTTAACTGTCAAGTCCTCTGTCTACCCAAGTTACGGGAAAATTCGTGAAAATAAAAACGAACGGTGCGGGCAAATCTTTAACTTTTCAATTATTGTTATTGAGTTTTGTTTTACCTTTACCTCTTAAGAAAATGATTTCTCTAACCACTCGTCTCTGGTGAACGGTGCAATAATGGACTTGAGTACCTCTTCAAATGTCCCTCCGGGCTATCAAGCTACGTTTCTTGAGAAAATAAATAACATTTCGTTCTTTATTTACTTCGGCAAAATACAACTCTATTGTTGTATTATGTTTTCAAATTCTCCGAACATCATTAAGTAATATTAAACAAAATCATACAACCTCGTCACGCCATTCCTATTACAGGACTAGACAGAGGTCTAGACAGTCGAGTCCGTTCGATCCACCTTATACTGAATATAGTTTTTAGGACAATGTGACATTTGGTAAACTAGACTTAATACCCTTTATATGTCTACTGCCTAAAAACTTAAAATTACTGAACAAATTTTAATCTAACCCACGTCTACGATGCAAAGAGTATGTAAAATATATGTGTTCGCATATATTCTGTCGCCGTACGACGTCCCGAAAATATCTTCGGTGGAAGGTGGGTCAAAGAGACTTAATTGTCCAAACTAGATCTCTGTGTACCCCTGTATTGAGAATTGCGTGAAGATACATAAATATATTCTGTCACTGGTTCGAAACTGGGGCGGGTCACTAGTATAAGTTAATATAGTCAATATGCCACGGTACTGTGTTTAATTAACGACTAACAATAGCATTATTTTCCAATAACTTTAGAAGAGGTTTCCGATAGATGGCGATTGACGGATGTAGAACCGCAGCATCAAAGGTGCGACGTGTCTTTATGAAGAATCCTCCATACGGGGGAGGATATATTTCCGTATGGAGGATATATTTCCTTACAGCATTTTAAACTCATACAAACAAAAAATTTTACGCTCATACGCGACTGAATATAAAATCTGTATTTATTTAATAATTAAACTTTAATCTTTTAAATTCGGTCGGGTATAGCTTTATTTACAGATATGTTACATGTGATGATTGAAAAATCAAAAGACAGTGAGACGATTTGTACAATGTATAAAAAGTAGTTTTCTACTTTGACCCGGCCGGAAATTGAACCCGGGAACTCTCTCACTCATCTAAATCTTTGTCTATTCTTTCTAAACGGTCTCGAAAGAGGTTAAAGTTGCATATTATTTTGCTTGTCAATTTTGTGAAAGGCCGGCACAATATAAAGGAAGGGTAAATTGACACTGAAGCTACAAAACTGCAAATTGTTACCTGGGAAACCATTGGGCACAGTGAAAATAAATGGTACACCGAATTTCGGAAATCCTTTTTTCTAGTCGGTTATTTTCTTAAGGTCTTTGTTTGTTTCATGTTAATGTGGAATGATCTTTTTGACGTTGATGATAGGTTTTTAAAAGGAGTACTTGTAAATAGTTTTAAAATATGTAGAGCTTAAATAGCTTTGTATTTTAAAACTCGACTTGATACGAATGTTGTAGTCAAGATGTTTTATGCACTGAGATTATCTCTCTGTGTAGTCGTTCTCTCTTTTATTAAAATGAAGATATTGGTATATGATATTGGGTATACATGAGTTTAAAGAAATTAAAAAATCTTCACTTTAATCTTATTTTATTTCAACACTTTTCCATATATTTATTCTAAATATTAATTTTTATAGTACAAAGTAGTGGTACCTTCGTTGTTTCTGTTTCCATAACATAAGTGCTCTTGCTATTTGCTTTGAGATCAGAGCACTGTATGTGATGTTGTGAATGTATTTATCTATGTGTGGATTTAATAAAAAGAAACTGGGGCTACCAGAAGGAATAATATCAAGTTGAATGAAGTGGAGATGCGATCTCTTTATAAATTGTGCGGCGTTACTTTGGCCGACCAAAAACGAAACGAAGAGATTCGCAATATTGCAGTTTTGAAAGATGATCTTATCACTAAAATGGATAAGGGCGTGCTTCGATGGTTTGGGCACGTTGAGCGAATGAGTGAAAACCGGTTGGGAGAGAGCATAACTTATATGCTTTAAAAATTAAAAAAATTGCATATAATTTATACTTGCTATTGTAAAATAATATTCACATAAGGCATTTACATTAAATATTTTAATACATAAAGAGTATAAAAATGTATTATATATATTATACATGTTATATACATACATATATATGTGTATGTATATAACATGTATAATATATATAATACATTTTTATACTTTTTATGTATTAAAATATTTAATGTAAATATATGTATTTACAACTAGATAAAACGATGAGAAAGATATTTTGAGATTTTCACTAAGATAATTTGTACCTCTAAGGTCGAAGAGAACTTTTATATCTTGTAATATTTCTCAATAAACTGGTATTGGGTGGAATATACTGGTGGAATGTAATTGCCGTGTGTTAACGGCATGAAAATATTGCCACTACCTTTCTTCCTATGAGTGTCGTAAGAGGCGACTAAGGAAACAGCCATGATAGTGGAGTTTAATGGGCCGTTATGTATGTATGTTATGTATGATTCAGGATCCAAATTATAGAAAATATAGATATATTTTCTAATTATTTTTTACAATTCAATTTGACATCTGTCTTTTCATTCGACATCATAAAAACATTTCCATCTCGCAGTTGACAGATGGCAGATGTAGCACGAGGTAATAAAAAACGTAATGTTATATTCTCTTTGGTTTCACAGAAGTATGTATCAGTTATGTCCGTAGTAGGTACAATAAAACTACAGTCTTTGTTATGTTCCATCGAATATAACTATTGTATTTCATCAGTTAGATATAATGAAATTTGCCATAACGTTTTGTATGCTGTCAGTATAATCTGATTATCAAGGCTTTTTATTATTATTAAGGTCTGAAAAAGCCCACTACAGGACATGAAACTCTCCCGTATGGATGAATTCACCTTACGCTATTGCTTACCTCATTGATCGCAGACTTCTTGCACTTTAGAGTCTGTCACCCATCACCGGACTGGTATCTTTCAATTTGCTTTTGTCGCTGTGTTATAGCTTGAAAGGAACAGGGAGCCGGCGTAATTCACCTGGTGATCTAACTCAGGTTTCTTGACTCGAATTCCGATCACCATACCACTCCGCTATCGAGACTCTCTTTAGCTAGCTTAGCTAATGTTGAACTAAGTTGTGATGTAACTCAAAACGTTGTTTAGTTTGGTAAGGACGTCTATGCAACGTCGTGACGACGCGTCTCAAGCCTGTGATATATAACGTCCGTAAACATTATGCTGATAAATATTTACAACTAGATAAAACAATGAGAAAGATATTTTGAGATTTTCACTAAGATAATTTGTACCTCTAAGGTCGAAGAGAACTTTTATATCTTGTAATATTTCTCAATAAACTGGTATTGGGTGGAATATACTGGTGGAGTGTAATTGCCGTGTGTTAACGGCATGAAAATATTGCCACTACCTTTCTTCCTATGAGTGTCGTAAGAGGCGACTAAGGGAAACAGCCATGATAGTGGAGTTTAATGGGCCGTTATGTATGTATGTTATGTAAGATTCAGGATCCAAATTATAGAAAATATTGATATATTTTCTAAATTTTGTTTTTACAATTCAATTTGACATTTGTCTTTTCATTCGACATCATAAAAACATTTCCATCTCGCAGTTGACAGATGGCAGATGTAGCACGAGGTAATAAAAAACGTAGTGTTATATTCTCTTTGGTTTCACAGTAGTATGTATCAGTTATGTCCGTAGTAGGTACTATAAAACATCAGTCTTTGTTATGTTCCATCGAATATAACTATTTTTATTTCATCAGTTAGATATAATGAAATTTGCTATAACGTCTTGTTTGCTGTCAGTATAATCTGATTATCAAGGCTTTTTATTATTATTAAGGTCTGAAAAAGCCCACAACAGGACATGAAACTCTCCCGTATGGATGAATTCACCTTACGCTATTGCTTACCTCATTGATCGCAGACTTCTTGCACTTTAGAGTCTGTCACCCATCACCGGACTGGTATCTTTCAATTTGCTTTCGTCGCCATGTGTTGGGAGCCGATGACATTTTCATGATCATGACATAAGATATTTGACATTTTCGTGACCATCATTAGAATGACAGAATGGCTCCCTTAGTCCCTTAGTTAAGGAATGACCACAGGTAATTGTAGAAGTAACGGTCATTATATAATATTATATTTTTAAAATAAAACAAATAAATATCTTCACGCAATTCCCAATACATGGGTAGACAGAGGTCTAGTCTAGACAATTAAGTCTCTTCGACCCACCTTCAACCGAAGATATTTTCTGGACAATGTGACAGGTGGTGAGCCCGTCTCCGTCTTTATGTATTATGTATATATTATACTTTTAATATTTATAATTTCATTTTTAAAAGTTCCGATAGCCGATTGGTTGGGTGATCTGAATTTAAATGAAATGAATCTCGTTCAATTGCTATGATATTCTTGAACTGGTCTGAGGTGGTTGAAGACCAGACGTAGCTTGTATTTTTTTATATTTTTAAAACTATTTATTCCTTTACAACCTCCGTGGATAAGTGATGTACACACCTTTGTCTAAGGTGTCGCCAACTCTCTGGTAGTGGGTACGATTCTCTGACGGGTCGACGTAGAAAACTTCTTTTTGTATACTTGTCACTGGTCTGGGTGATTATGGTATCTCTGTTGTTTTCGATTTCATAAGGAAATTGCTTTAGCTACTTACTTTAGGCAATGTATGTGATGTTATCCCTATGTATTTTTTTTACTAATTTACGAACACGCGTTATTCGAGATTGAAATGTGAAAAATTACAATTTTATTTTAAACTAGTTGTTAAAACGCGGCATTGCCGCGCTTTAAAAACTAGATAAAAACTAGAAAAATTTTTAATTTTTCACAATTTCTCAGTAGTCTTCATATCGTATTATTTTAGAAGTCCTTACATGCGTTGATAGATTACTAATAATAAAGCCATATGATCTTTTAATTATTATAAACGTATATGAGTTACTAAATTTTTAATTGCTTTGCCCGACTGAGTCTACATACTCGTAGATCTGTCTACTATTTATAAAACCGTATATATATCGTGGATCACAAAGTAAAAAATCTTAATATCATACATCTTAACGTCATATCCAATACTGAGGTAGACAGAGGCCTAGAAAATTAAGTCCTTTCGACCCACCTATCAACGAAGACATTTTTAGAATAAAATAAAAGAAGTAAATAAATTAATGTAAGGCAGCCCTTGCTCCGCATTTCCCTTTCCCTCCTATTTATCATTACTGTCAGCCTCTAATTCCAATCGAGCATAGAATCTATGAACAACTGCAATCAAAGAAGTTATTACCACTTAAGACTAAGATGGAGTTATTGCCACATATGAGTAAGATGGAATTACTCATTGTCGGAAATTATAGCTCTTATTACCTTTCAAGCCGAAACAAAATTGTTGTTTGCTGACAAAAATATACTAGAGTGCAGTGAAGACCTTGACGATTTCTGTATTCAGACGGTACTGATTTTTCCTTGGACTATTTCTGAAGTAATAAAATATTCGTTTTATTTCCCTTTGCTTAAATCCATAGTTTTTTTAATTGATTCCGATTATAGAGAAACATTGCGAGATCTGAAAATAGAACGATATGGTTTAATTAACAATTGACGTCAGCATTGTATTTTAACAGGCTTAGGTGGTTTGAATTTTTCATATCACACTCCGTGCAACTGCATTAAGGCAAACTGCGCGTGTTTGAAAACTTTGACATTTGAACATTCCCAGTTATTTAAGAATTCATTCACACTATAGCTAATCGAAGGAATGAAGTGATTAAGTAATAGGAATCTATTTAAAATCGGCTGTTATTCTACCTTCTCGTCGTTAACGTAGTATTTTCAATTTATTTTCAGAATTTCATGATTTCTTTAGTTTTCTTTAATTTCTGTTTTGAAATTTTTCCCATTTGCGATAGGTAGTTTTATGTGTATTGATTACTTCATGAATAATTTTTTGTTTACTTTGGGAAAGGATATACTATGTCAATGGATGTGTCAAACTATTTTCTTGTAAATTTTTATCAAGATTTAAATCAGCTGCTTAATCGTAAAAATGCATCGGACTGACATTGTTATTATAATAGTATAATAGTGTTAGGTTCTTGAATCCATTTACTAAAGAGACTATTAAATGAATGATTACATTTATTTGTTAGACGAAATAGTAATGCTTTGCCCTCTGCTTTGCTTTGCTTTGTTTTCACATACTTCTCTGCTCATTGAAGTAGACGGACCGCAGTAAGTGTCTCTCACTCCATATACTTTCATCATTCTTTTCGTACAAGTATTTCAGTTAAAGTTCAGTTCGTTGTGTGCACTTGCGCTAGCCGGTTGTGTACCTGTCTCTCAGTTAATTAGTCAACTGTAATTTACTCGTGTGTGCGTGCAAAAAGTATTCTAGTCGTCGTCTAATACGCTGTGCCAATCGTTATAGAGCAGTGTGAAACAGAGCATACACAACGTCGACAGTAAATAGCACTTTTGATAGAATGGAAGACGATCTAAACCTACCTAGATGTGATATAATGAGTGTAGATGGATCACTTATTGATAAAGAATCCCCACCGACGTATGTCACATTTTGTAAGGATATCAATACTAAAGAAACTTTTCGTGAAGAATTTAAAGCTTTCCAAAATACAATGCTGGTTATGCTGGAATCATGGTTTACTAAACAAGATGAGACATTCTCTTTGCTTCTCACGGACTTCGATGCTGTCACGACATCCATTAAATTTATGAGTGACAAATACGACGGTATTGAAAAAAAGATACATGATTTAAATAAACGCCTTAAGGATGTTGAACATAAAGTCTGTAACACGCAAAATGACTTAAGGGTGACTACATTAGAAGCTAAATTAGAAGCCTTAGAACAAAAATCTCGAAGTTGCAATGTAGAAATAAGCAATTTACCCGAAAAACGTGGTGAAAACCTTGTATCATTGATCAACAATATCGGAAATGTCATCAAAAATCAAATATCTGCTCATGGTATCATTTCGGTCCCCCGTGTTCCACAAATGCAACCAAATTCCAATCGTCCGAAAAACATAGTTGTAAATTTGCCAGTCAGATATTACAGGATAATTTCATTGCAGCAGCTCGAATAAAAAAGGTATTACTACTAATTATTTAAATATTCCAGGATCATCTTATAACATATACATTAACGAACACCTTACCCTAAATAACAAGAAATTATTTCGTCAAACCAGAGAAACTGCTAAACAAAATGGATATCGATTTGTATGGATTAAGAACAGTGTTATACTCGTCCGTAAAGAAGTCTCTACTTCAGTCTTCGCGATCCGTTCTGAAATTGATTTATCAAAACTTAAATCAGACTGTACGAAACTCTAAGTGTACCTATATATATTTCACAACAATTTTAAGTTCTAAAATACTTATTCCAAATTATAAAATGCAATACTTTATACATCTAACATTAACTTTATTTCGATTATTGTCACCTCTCAATAATGCATTACTCTGTTCATTTATAATTAGATTCAGATTAAGCAGGTACTTGACAATATTTTATCGATACAAACTTTGTACAACTACCCACGATATAAAGTATAAATGTTTTTTGAAATCATACTTTTCGTTTTCCTATGTAAAATACTATCGCTTACATTATTATTATTATTATTATTATTATTATTATTTATGTATCATTTCATTGTACAAATACGACAATTATAACCTTATTACAATGTCATCTATTAAAATCAGATTAAGTAAAAGGTATTTCTTTGTACTAAACATATCTACTTTTTTACCATACTACAATATTTTAGCTTTAGTTATGTTATGTTCTTGAACCATAACCTTTTGTTATGTTCTTGAACCATAGTTACAAGTTTTATTTGATATTAAAAAGCTTTTCTTTTATTACACAAATATATACACATCTCATATTTATTATTATTATTACATTTATTTAACTATTATACATTATACTTATTACATGTAATAGTTAATGCTTGTCATCAATACATTGATAAAGTGATCCTGAAAATTAGTTATAAATTATACTTGGCAAAGAAAGTTTTATCTTTATTTTTATTTTACAAATACCCTTTTTTACACTTTTTGTTTTTATTTTTTCACCATTCAAATAGATTTCATGACTGGAATTGGTTTAAGGGCACTACAGTATTTTTAATGATTGTTACAAATTATAGCACTACTTAATATAATTACTTGCCGTTTAACAATGGATGAATGCAAATTGTCATTCTACTATCAAAATTGTAGAGGAATATAATATACCTAGGTATATTTGTTTATGTATATGTATATGTATGTGTATGTACGTGTATGTATATGTATGTGTGTATGTGTATGTATATGTATATGTATGTACGTGTATGTATATGTATATTTATGTATGTGTGTGTGTATATGTGTGCGTATATTTAAGTTTAAAAAATGTGTAGGTATACATGTATACAATTTATTATATTCCAATAATTTTTATCTTACTTTAATCTTTGTTACTGCGCGCAACGATATTTGCACACAATTGTATCGAAATCATTTGTGGACATTGTTGTGGGTTATACGTTAAGATAATTATTAATATTCTGTTTTTAAGTACTGTACAATGTATAACTGTTTTATGCCCCTAATAAATAAATAAATAAAGGTTTTCGAGACAAGACCCTAATTCAGAGCGTCCTGGGTTCGATCGACGAATGCTAATTTTGGTCTCCTCTCTTTAAATATCACTTCTGTTATTGTCCTTTTTGATCTATTCTTTCCACGTGCGCAAAACATCTAAATATACCTTTCTCAATTATAATTATAACTTTTTTTCTGCGATAAAGTTCTTTTAACATCCAGAGCGCATCGACTGCCAAGTGTCACGATCCTTACATACCAAACCAACTTTCTTTTACTCTTTACCAACCGTCCGCCGTCTTTATGTCTGTTATTAATCATTAATCCGCTTGAAGTGCGTGGCGACGGCAAATCGCCTTTAATTTAATCTACAAAGAACTGGCCTATTGGTCGTTGCGATAAAATAGCCGATACAATGTTAATGTTACAATTAATGACACTTTTAATGTCCCAATCTGAGCCACCGTTATTGCCAAAAATATTAGAGTGACATTTGAATACTTTATATATAATAAATTCAAAGCTTTTAATGTCACGATAGACGAGTGGTTGGGTGGTCGGAATTTCGAAGCAAGAGACCCTAGTTTGATCCCCAGGTGGCTGGCTCGTGCCAATGGGTTTTTCAAAAAACTTATGTACAAATCATATCGTTGGCTTGGACTTAAAAAGACGGCGACGGGCTCATCACCTGTCACATTGTCCCGAAAGTATTTCCGGTGGAAGGTGAGTCAAAGGGACTTAATTGTCTAGACTAGACCTCTGTCTACCCCTATATTGGGAACTGCGTGAAGATATTTACTTTTATTTTATTTTAAAGCTTTTTATAATACATTGAAAGCTGAAAGTATTTGTCGTAGGTCTCATTAACTTTATATAACGCCTTTGAGTTGTTTTAACAAGAAAATTTGCATACAAATTTCATGTGTGTTCAACCTACAAAATAGGCTATTAATCATATAGCGTGCGACCTCCAACCAGCTTTATTTGAATAATGACTTTAAAATTTAATGCTACTCAAACTGTCTTCAAAAGTTTTACTGAAATATACTTCCTTATTTCGTGAAACTTTAAGTCAACACGCTTGTATTGTTCACTTAACTATATTTAGACAGACAACTTTGGAGTACTCAGTAGGATTTATAGCAGATTACAGTTACTTTATTGTATACAGAATATTAATTACCCTTCCTTCGAAGCTAGTGGTTGCGTATTCGAATCCGGTTAGGGACAAATATTTGTGTGATGAACATTCGTGTAAAATATATTTGTACATGAATCTTACATGTTTATGTAAATATGTATCTATATATTTTACAAGTATTGTATTGTGTACACCATGCATTGGTTAGAAACGGTGCAGACGACGCAGGACAGATTAAGAGAAAAACGAATTAATTTTAAAGTGACTATTTCCTACCATTAATGAGTAGTTCGTGTTTCGATCGCAGTAGAAAACAATGAAGCAATGTTATCAACTTTCGTTTTTTAATAATAATTTAATAGAACTAAAGAGTTCGTTCTTTTCAGATACCATCAGTAGGTTTTCAATAAAATTGTTATAGTTATAGGTGCATCACTAGAATGCTTAGGCACAACATAGTTATACAGCAAAGTAAATTTGAATGGAAATCAGAGTTGTACGGAGAACCTACCAATGCATTTCAGATACGACGTAAGCATTGCAAGATGATGGAGCTCTCCCAAAGCTTTTGAATTTAAAAATAATAAAATACATTAAATACTTATTTATCACAATAGTTTTTTAAATAACTCCACATTCATGAGCTGAGTGTACAGTGAAATTTTAAGACCGTCTAATATTGGTTTAAACATTTAGGACTTAGTTCAATTACAGGCAGTTATTTTTAGTTGTTCTAGACGCTATCGCGTAGTTATTATTTTATTCAATGTATCCAACAAATTATTATTTAATAAATTGACTGTAATTTAAATTAACTGTGAAAATGGTACAAAATGTAATAAAATACAAACAGCGTTGTGTACTTGTAATAAATTTAATAGCTTCAATCTGTCTTTTTCTTACGCTCCATGATGGAGCCATCTGTTGGAACTCATGCTAACTTCCAACATGATGTCGAATGATGTGAAATAGTATATTGATGTGAATTCGATGAACAACTCTATTATACATTTGGTTTTGAAGTTTCCACACAGGGAGACACCTTGGCTCGGAGGTAAGAGAATTGCGTATGGCATTACTATATTGCAGTTTAATCCCGTTCGTGTTTGTCAATTTTTTAAATTTCCCGTTAATTTAAGCGCTATACGCAATTTTTTAATGACTTTTAAAGCATATGAGTTAAGCTGAACTTTATGTTATTAAATTAAAGTGAGTCCGGCTGTAGTCAGTTGAAATAAAACAAAAAAAATATATTTTTTTTCTACTTAATTTAAATTATAACCATAGTTATTATAAAGGCATTTTCATTGATACAAGTTAAAGCACATCTTGATATTTAACTCCATTTTCATGTGACTTCGCCTTATTTAACATCTGAGATTGCAAATGTTCATTATATTTAAACGTTTCCTCTCAACTACCGAAGTCAAGAGAGATTTCCTTTCTAAACGTTTCACACTTGAGTATCTTTTATGACAACATTGCAGAGATGGCTTTGTCCTGAGTTTCTTAAGCCACGTATGCAGCGACGGTGTTTGTGCATTTCACATTTTGAACTAAAAGGATTGAAGACCTATCTGTTATGTCAGTTTCTGTGCGTTTTTAATTTACATAAAGACACATCAAAACATAACAGTTCTATATTTTAAGGTTACATTTTATTTTATTTCATTACGCATAGATGCTTTTTTTTAAAACCATTCAGGCGACATATCCTCATCATCATCATTGTAATGGCCAGTTAAGTAAACTGTAGGACATTGAGCTCTGTCAAAATTAGCCTTTATTGAAAAACGGATCGGTGATCATAGTACCATATCCCTCAGACGCCACTACTCGTCTCCAGCTGAAATTTTATCTAGTATTTTCTGTAATGGTAAAACTTTCTGTAATGGCCCACGGAGATCGTCAATTGACATATTCTTACTTCGATGACACATGGTAATTGTAAAAGTAATTGTATATTATATTTTGAATATTTGTAATTTTATTTTTATTATATTTTTAAAAGATCGCCGAATGGTTGGGTGATCTGAAGTTAAATCAAATGAATCTAGTTCAATGGCTATGGGTAAGTATTGACTTTTCTGAAACTAGGTGGTTGTAGAGCAGACATAGCTTGTATTTATTTTATATTTTTAAAATTATTTATTGCATTACATCCTTCGTAGAGGGATGTACACACCGGTCTCGAAGGTCGGCAGCTCTCAGGTACTGGGTACGATTCCCAGGCGGGTTGACGTAGAAAACTACTTTTTGTATATTGTCACTGGTCTGGGTGATTGCGATATATCTGTTGTTTCCGATTTCATAAGAAAATTGCTTTAGCTACTTACTATGGGATCAGAGCAATGTGTGTGATGCAATCCCTATCTATGTATTTATTACTTTACTCATTTACAAACATGCGTTATTATTGAGATACGAATGTGAAAAATTAAAATTTTATTTTATACTCGTTGTTCCCCGCGACTTTGCCCGCGGTTTAACACTGAACGCGGACCCTCATTATTTTTTTAAATTAAAAGTCTATGAAACTATTACTTTACTAGCTTATAACATCAGCTATTGGCCAGTAAAGTCCCGTTAAAATCGGTCCCGCCATTTTAGAGATTAGCCAGAACAAACAGACAGACAGACAAAAATTATAAAAAATGTTATTTTGGTGTATGTATCGTATATATATTCATATACATGTAGTATAAACCGGTTATTTCAATATCGCAAACAGACACTCCAATTTTATTTATATGTATAGATAGAAATAGTCAAATAAGTTATTAAAAGAGTTCATCGGATTGGTAAGATTAAAAAAACCTTGTATTTTCCTGACAAACAAGTCACTGTGTTAAAATATTCTTGTTTTGCTGGTCTTATGGATTTTAATTAAAACGTCAAATACATTTGTTAATTTTCTTACAATATCAATCGATGCGGTTTTTATAACAAGATTTAATATTCTTTGAATGCCGTGCAGTATTTCAAAGGTCTCGTGAGAAGCAAATTGAAAATGTTTATGAGTACACATACAAATATACAAAGTAAGATTTTTAGACCTGAGTATCCAATTGGTCCATTACGCTATTCGAGCGGATTATTTTTAATTTTTTATTTTTCATAATTTTCTTTTTTTTAGTTTTCATTTTTCATAATTTCTCAGTATACTTTACATCGTATTATTTTAGAAGCCCTTACATACGTAGATGGATTACTAATTATAAAGCCAAATGATCTTTTAAATATTTTAAACGTATATGAGTTACTAAATTTTTAATTGCTTTGCCCGACTGGGTCCATATACTCGTAGATCTGTATACTATTTATAAAACCGTATATATATCGTGGATTACAACATAAAAAATCTTAATATCATACATTTTAACGTTATATCCAATACTGAGGTAGACAGAGGCCTAGACAATTATGTCCTTTCTACTACCGACTACCTTTCAACCACCTACTACCGAAGACATTTTTAAAATAACATTAATTAAAAGAAGTAAATAAATTAATGTAAGGCAGCCCTTGCTCCGCATTTCCCTCCCCCTCCTATTTATCATTACTGTCGGCCTCCAATTCCAATCGGGAATAGAACCTATGAACAACTGCAATCAAAGAAGTTATTACCACTTAAGACTAAGATGGAGTTATTGCCACTTATGTGTTAGATGGAATTACTCATAGTCGGAAATTATAGCTCTTTTTACCTTTCAAGTCGAAACAAAATTGTTATTTCTATAAAAAAAATATTTGCTGACAATATATACCAGAGTGCAGTGAAGACTCTGACGATTTCTAGGCAAAGAAGTATTCAGACGGTACTGCTTTTTTCTTGGACTATTTCTGTAGTATTAAAATATTAGTTTTATTTCCCTTTGCTTAAATCCATATTTTTTAATTGTTTCCGATTTTAGAGAAACATTCTGAGATCTGAAAATAGAACGATATGGTTTTATTAACGATTGACGTCAGCATTGTATTTTAACAGGCTTAGGTGGTTTGAATTTTTTATATCACACTCCGTGCAACTGCATAAAGGCAAACTGAGCGTGTTTGGAAACTTTGACATTTCGACATTCCCAGTTATTTAAGAATTTATTCACACTATAGCTAATCGAAGGAATGAAGTGATTAAGTAACAGGAATCTATTTAAAATCGGCTGTTATTCTACCTTCTCGTCGTTAACGTAGTATTTTCAATTTATTTTCAGAATTTCATGACTTTCTTTAGTTTTCTTTAATTTCTCTTTCGAAATTTTTCCCATTTGCGATAGGTAGTTTTATGTGTATTGATTACTCCATGAATAATTTTTTGTTTACTCTGGGAAAGGATATACTATGTCAATGGAAGTGTCAAACTATTTTCTTGTAAATTTTTATCAAGATTTAAATCAGCTGCTTAATCGTAAAAATGCATTGGACTGACATTGTTATTATAATAGTATAATAGTGTTAGGTTCTTGAATCCATTTACTAAAGAGACTATTAAATGAATGATAACATTTCTTTGTTAGATGAAATAATAAAATGATTCAACGAATAGTAAAATGTTAAGTTAGACAGCACTGTTAAGTGCTTTCCATTATGAATGTCGTATTAACTTTGAAGTGCAGATGAGTGGAAAATTTAGGCTTAAATTTGTAACGAAAATACTGGCCACCTGTGAAATTGAATTGGATATTCAATTACCCTTTTAGCGGAAAATATATTGATTATCTCATACATACATAAATATCAATCCGCTTGCCCATAGAGGTGCCTAGAGACGATGTCCGGCTTTGCTATGGTTCTCACTTACTTCTCTGCTCATTGAAGTAGACGGATCGCAGTAAGTGTCTTTCACTCCATATACTTTCATCAGTCTTTTGGTACAAGTATTTCAGTTAATGGTTTTCTAGACAAGACCCTAATTCAGAGCGTCCTGGGTTCGATCGACGCATGCTAATTTTGGTCTCCTCTCTTTAAATATCACTTCTGTTATTGTCCTTTTTGATCTATTCTTTCCACGTGCGCAAAACTTCTAGATATACCTTTCTCAATTATAATTATAACTTTTTTTTATGCCACTTAGTTCTTCTTTTAATATCCAGAGCGCATCGACTGCCAAGTGTCACAATCCTTACATACCAAACCAACATTCTTTTACTCTTTACCAACAATAGATAGATAGGTGACGAGCAGCGGCTTCCGAGATGTCTAATAAATTAAATAAAAATAAAATAAAGTATCTTCACACTATTCTCAATACCGTGGTAGAGTCTAGACAATTAAGTCCTTTCGACCCATTTTCCAAGATTTTTTTGGGACAACGTGACAGGTGGTGAGCCATTATCCGCTAATAATCATTAATCCGCTGGAAGTGCGTGGCGATGGCAAATCGCCTTTAATTTAATCTGCAAAGAACTGGCCTATTGATCGTTACGATAAAATAGCCGATACAATGTTAATATTACAATTTATGACATTTTTAATGTCCCAATCTGAGCCACCGTTATTGCCAAAAATATTAGAGTGAAATTTGAATACTTTGTATGTAATTAATTCAAAGCTTGTAATGTCACGTTAGACGAGTGGTTGGGTGGTCGGAATTTCGAAGCAAGAGACCCGAGTTCAATCCCCAGGTGGCTGGCTCGTACCAATGGCTTTTTCAATAAACTTATGTATGAATCATATCGTTGGCTTGGACATAAAAAGACGGCGACGGGCTCACCATCTGTCACGTTGTCCCGAAAGTATCTTCGGTGGAAGGTGGGTCAAAGGGACTTAATTGTCTAGACTAAACCTCTGTCTACCCCTATATTGGGAACTGCGTGAATATATTTATTTTTATTTTACTTTAAAGCTTTTTGTACTACATTGGACACTAAAAATATTTGTTGTAGGTCACATTAACTTCATATAAGGCGTTTGAGTTGTTTTAACAAGAAAATTTGCATACAAATTTCATGTGTGTTCAACCTACAAAATACGCTATTAATCATATAGCGTGCGACCTCCAACCAGCTTTATTTGAATAATGACTTTAAAATTTAATGCTAGTCAATATGTCTTCAAAAGTTTGACTGAAATATACTTCCTTTTTTATTTTACTTTACACATTTTTACCGTCACATTGTACCTCAGAAGCTTTCGTGTAACGTGGGCCGTCTAATCCTCTGTCTAGACTAATACCGGAGGTATTGGGAAAGTATTTAAAGATAAAAAATATACGTTCTGATATAAAGAAGAAAAAAACTAATAGCGAAAGTAAACGGGTGTACACCATGCATTGGTTAGAAACGGTGCAGACGACGCAGGACAGATTAAGAGAAAAACGTATTAATTTTAAAGTGACTATTTCCTACCATTAATAAGTTGTCGAGTTTCGATCGCAGTAGAAAACAGTGAAGCAATGTTATCAACTTTCGTTTCTTAATACTAATTTAATAAAACTAAAGAGTTTGTTCTTTTCAGATACCATCAGAAGGTTTTCAATAAAATTGTTATAGTTATAGGTGCATCACTAGAATGCTTAGGTACAACATAGTTATTCAGCAAAGTAAATTTGAATGGAAATCAGAGTTATACGGAGAACCTACCAATGCATTTCAGATACGACGTAAGCATTGCAGGATGATGGAGCTCTCCCAAAGCTTTTGAATTTAAAAATAACAAAATACATGAAATATTTATTTATCACAATAGTTTTTTCAAAAAGTCACGATAGCCGAGTGGTTGGGTGGTCGGAATTTCGAGTCAAGAGACCCGAGTTCGATTTCCAGGTGGCAGGCTCGTACCAATGGGTTTTCAAAAACTTATATACGAATTACATCGTTGGCTTGGACATAAAGACGGCGACGGAATCACCATCTGTCACGGTGGTGATTTCGATCTTCGGTGAAGGTGGTTGAATGGACTTAATTGTCTAGACTAGACCTCTGTCTACCCCCTTTATTGGGAATTGCGTTAAGATATTTATTTATTTATTTATTTATATTTAATGTTTATTTGTCACAATATTTTTTTATTCACGATAGCCGAGTTGTTGGGTGGTCGGAATTTCGAGTCGAGAGACCCGAGTTCGATCCTCAGGTGGCAGTACCAATGAGTTTTTCAAAAACTTATGTACGAATTTCATCGTTGGCTTGGATATAAAAGACGGCGATAGGCTCACCACCTGTCACGTTGTCCCGAAAATATCTTCGGTGGAAGGAGGATCAAAGGGACTTAATTGTCTAGACTTGACCTCTGTCTACCCCTGTATTGGGAATTGCGTGAAGATATTTATTTATTTATTTATATTTAATGTTTCTTTACAATATTTTTTATTACACCACATTCATGTGCTGAATGTACAGTCAAAATATAAGTTACTGTTTAGTATTGGCTTAAAAATTTACGACTTAGTTCAATTAACAGACTGTTATTTTCAATTTTTCTAGACGCTATCCATCACGTAATTGGACATATATCTCGCGTAGTTATTATTATCTTTCAATGTATCCGACAAATTATTATTTAATAAATTGACTTTAATTTAAGTCACGATAGCCAGTGGTTGGGTGGTTGGAATTGCGAATCAAGAGACCCGAGTTCTTTCCCCAGGTGGCAGTACCAATGAGTTTTCAAAAACTTATGTACGAATTTCATCGTTGGCTTGGACATAAAGACGGCGACAGGCTCACCACCTGTCACGTTGTCCCGAAAATATCTTCGGTGGAAGGTGGGTCAAAGGGACTTAATTGTCTAGACTAGACCTCTGTCTACCCCTGTATTGGGAATTGCGTGAAGATGTTTATTTTAATATTATTATGACTGTAATTTAAATTAACTGTGAAAATGAAATAAAATACAAACAGCGTTGTGTACTTGTAGTACCAGTCTTTTTTACCCTTTCGTATCATAAATTTACCAGCCAGAATTTATTCTAGTAGAAAACGCAATCCATTTTTAAATTAAAAGCAAATATCTTAAATCTTTTATCGCTGAAACCTTTGTATTGAAAGGGAACGTAAAAGATAAACCGTACCGATAACTCAAGGATGTTACAACCATTATCAATATCATTGCCAGTTATACATAATTAAGTCATAATAAAACAAAAAAAAAAATTTTTTCTCTTTAATTTAATTAATAGCTATAGTTATTATAAATTAACCAGCCAGTATTTATTCTAGTAGAAAACGCAATCCATTTTAAAATTAAAAGCAAATATTTTAAAAACTTTATCGCTGAAGTCTTCATAATGAAAGGGAACGTAAAAGATAAACCGTATCGATAACTCAAGGATGTTACAACCATTACCAATATCAATGCCAGTTATACATAATTAAGTCATAATAAAACAAAAACAAAGGCGCCGATAGTGCGTGACCCGTGTCCGCCATTTTCAATTACAATGTGCCAAGATAAAACCGCCAACCGCAAAGTCAATATGCGGTGAATTGTCATGCGAAACAAGTGAACTCATTGGTGGCGATAATGAACCATAAATTATTCTTCCCCAGTTTAATTGAAACAAAACGTAATGTAATGTAATGTAATGTAATGTAATGTAATGTAATGTAATGTAATGTAATGTAATGTAATGTAATGTAATGTAATGTAATGTAATGTAATGTAATGTAATGTAATGTAATGTAATGTAATGTAATGTAATGTAATGTAATGTAATGTAATGTAATGTAATGTAATGTAATGTAATGTAATGTAATGTAATGTAATGTAATGTAATGTAATGTAATGTAATGTAATGTAATGTAATGTAATGTAATGTAATGTAATGTAATGTAATGTAATGTAATGTAATGTAATGTAATGTAATGTAATGTAATGTAATGTAATGTAATGTAATGTAATGTAATGTAATGTAATGTAATGTAATGTAATGTAATGTAATGTAATGTAATGTAATGTAATGTAATGTAATGTAATGTAATGTAATGTAATGTAATGTAATGTAATGTAATGTAATGTAATGTAATGTAATGTAATGTAATGTAATGTAATGTAATGTAATGTAATGTAATGTAATGTAATGTAATGTAATGTAATGTAATGTAATGTAATGTAATGTAATGTAATGTAATGTAATGTAATGTAATGTAATGTAATGTAATGTAATGTAATGTAATGTAATGTAATGTAATGTAATGTAATGTAATGTAATGTAATGTAATGTAATGTAATGTAATGTAATGTAATGTAATGTAATGTAATGTAATGTAATGTAATGTAATGTAATGTAATGTAATGTAATGTAATGTAATGTAATGTAATGTAATGTAATGTAATGTAATGTAATGTAATGTAATGTAATGTAAAACATAAACAATTTTAGTATCGTTCATTTCTATAAATTTTTCTAGACGCTATCCATCACGTAATTGGACATATATCTCGCGTAGTTATTATTATCTTTCAATGTATCCGACAAATTATTATTTAATAAATTGACTTTAATTTAAGTCACGATAGCCGAGTGGTTGGGTGGTTGGAATTGCGAATCAAGAGACCCGAGTTCTTTCCCCAGGTGGCAGTACCAATGAGTTTTTCAAAAACTTATGTACGAATTATATCGTTGGTTTGGACATAGAGACGGCGATGGGTTCACCACCTGTCACGTTGCCCCGAAAATATCTTCGGTGGAAGGTGGGTCAAAGGGACTTAATTGTCTAGACTAGACCTCTATCTACCCCTGTATTGGGAATTGCGTGAAGATGTTTATTTTAATATTATTATGACTGTAATTTAAATTAACTGTGAAAATGAAATAAAATACAAACAGCGTTGTGTACTTGTAGTACCAGTCTTTTTTACTCTTTTGTATTATAAATTAACCAGCCAGTATTTATTCTAGTAGAAAACGCAATCCATTTTTAAATTAAAAGCAAATATCTTAAATCTTTTATCGCTGAAACGTTTGTATTGAAAGGGAACGTAAAAGATAAACCGTACCGATAACTCAAGGATGTTACAACCATTATCAATATCATTGCCAGTTATACATAATTAAGTCATAATAAAACAAAAAAAAAGGCCCCGATAGCGCGTGACCCGTGTCCGCCATTTTCAATTACAATGTGCCAAGATAAAACCACCAACCGCAAAGTCAATATGCGGCGAATTGTCATGCGAAACAAGTGAACTCATTGGTGGCGATAATGAACCATAAACTATTATTCTTCAGTTTAATTGAAACAAAACGTAATGTAATGTAATGTAAAACATAAACAATTTTAGTATCGTTCATTTCTATAAATTTTTCGAATAACGAACTCCATTTGGGTGAGACAAATATTGGTGTGACCACTTACGTAACTTGTGGGAATGGTAGTTAATGTTAATAAATAAATAATAAATACATACATAGACAACGACAAAATCACATACATTTCTCTGAGCCCCACACTTTTGTTATAAATTTAATAGCTTCAATCTGTCTTTTTCTTACGCTCCATGATGGAGCCATCTGTTGGAACTCATGCTAACTTCCAACATGATGTTGAATGATGTGAAATAGTATATTGATGTGAATTCGATGAACACCTCTATGATGCATTTGGGTTTGAAATTTCCACACAGCAAGACACCTTGGCTCGGAGGTAAGAGCATTGCGTATGGCATTACTATATTGCTGCAGTTCAAATCCCGTTCGTGTTTGTCAATTTTTTAAATTTCCCATTAAATTAAGAGCTATACGCAATTTTTTTTAATAATTTTTAAAGCATATAAGATATGCTGAACTTTATGTTATTAAATTAAAGAGAGTCCTCAGTCCAGTCGCTCGTGTCAGTTAAAATAAAACAAAAAAAAATTTTTTTTTCTCTTTAATTTAATTAATAGCTATAGTTATTATATAGGCGTTTTCCTTGACACAAGTAAGAGCACATCTTGATATTTAATTCCATTTTCATGTGATTTCGCCTTATTTAACATCTGAGATGAGATGCAAATGTTCATTACTTTTAAACGTTTCCTCTCAACTACAGAAGTCAAGATAGTTTTCCTTTCTAAACGTTTCACACTTGAGTATCTTTTATGACAACATTTCAGAGACAGCTTTGTCCTGAGTTTCTTAAGCCCCATATGCAGCGACGGTGTTTGTGCATTTCACATTTTGAACTAAAAGAATTGAAGACCTATCTGTTATGTCAGTTTCTGTGCGTTTTTAATTTACATAAAGGGAAATCAAAACAAAACGTTCCTATATTTTAAGTTTACATTTCATTTTATTTTATTACGCATAGACTCTTTTTTTAAAACGATTCATAGCGACATATCCTCATCATCATCATTGTAATGGCCAGTTAAAGTAAACTGTAGGACATTGACCTCTGGCAATATTTGCCTTAATTGCCATTTCTGGAAAACGGATAGGTGATCATAGTATCAGATACCACAGACGCCGCTACCCGTCTCCAGCTAATATTTTATCCAGTATTTTCTGTAATGGCAAAACAAGCACTGAAAACCCTGGCAAGAATTCTGTAAAAAGCGCGACTGAAGTTGGGGACAAAATGTAGGTAGTATGTGGCATTATCGTATGTTAGAACTAAAATTATCTACATCACATGCAAATCCTTTAGCTATTTTGTTTTAGAGCATTTATAACTTATCTTGTATAAGTTTTAGAACATTTCTGTTTCATCAAGAAACCACACACTTATAAAAATATATACGTTAATAAATCTCCGACTAGTTATAATTCCGCAAAAGAATATAAGAGAATTCACGCAATATTAATTGGACCTTATAACTTTTCTAGCTTTTATCCGATTCTAGTTCGGTGGCACATACAGTGTATAAAACGTCTGATGTTATAGCAAAGTTGGTTTACTACTTACTAATCGTTGATTGGAAATCGGTACATGTTAATATTATTATTTACTTAAAATGTATAAATATAAATTGTAATAAATATCACAAACATTGCGCTGATCTTAAAGTAAGTTGCTAAACACTTTTATTGTGAAATTGGTAACAACGAAGGCATGATAAACATGCAGACCCGAGTCAATATAGAAAATGTGGCTTTCTTGTGTGGGTAGTAGCAACATAAACACGTAAAAGTTCGTTCGTTATAATTATTGGATTAAATTTGGTTTTCAATGTATGTGTATAATTTATGAGTTAGTTTAGCTGTTAAACCCACCTGCATTCACTGGTAATAACTTCTCCACTTCACAACCACAATTAAGAAATTTACATTCAAGCAATAACAGTCAAAATGGATATGCAACTTGTCAACAATATTGATAAACTGGAGAAACTTTTTGGCACACGTATGCATGAATACGAAGAAAAGCTACAAAAACTTGCTACCGGTGCTGGTTCCATACACCCTGACATCTCATCACTATCTCGAGAGTTTTCCGATTTCAAATCCTTTGTTTGGCAAACTCTGTCAACTATTAAGACGCAAATTGAGCTTCTTACCCAAGGTTTAGACAGACATGAGACTGCTATGAGGAGGAAAGTGCTTCTTCTTTATGGGATTATTGAGAAACCTGGTGAGAAAATACATGATGTAGTCCTTAAAGTGATAACCACCCAGTTGAAGTTACTCAAGATCATTTATATGTATGTCATCGGCTAGGATCTTCTCAAAACAAAACTCGACCTGTTCTTGTAAGATTTTCCACCATGGAGCACAGACATCTCATTTGGGACAATAAAACTACTTTAAAAGGCACTGGTATCACAGTTTCCGAATTCTTAACGAAATCCAGGCACCGGACTTTTACTGCTGCTCGTAGTCACTTCGGTGTGAAACAGTGCTGGACAGTTGAGGGAAAAATAACTATAATTCTCCCGGATAAGACGAGGCGAAAAATTGAATTTATGGATGAACTGAACAAGCTTATTACACAGTTTCCGTCCAGTTCAGAGAATGAGTCTTCATCTACTTCTGCTAAGACGACAAATGCACCAAAAAGGCTCTTAAGCGCAATTAAATGTAATTTTTTCCCACATTTTATTATTATTATTAATTTTTCTTCTGCGCTGTATATAGTATGTTAAATATTTTTCCTCATCTTAGAATACATTTAGCAGCCTAGTTTGTTAGCACTTTTATTTTCTTATTGTATTAGAGATGTAGCTAATTACGTAATATTACAATTGTTAATCAATTTTTACAATATGTACTTTTGTTTATGTTTTGTTTGTTATCTTGTCAAAGTGCTCCTTTTTGTTACCACTGACATTGACAATTAAGAGCTGTTACTTCATTTCTAAACAGATATCTTGTCAATATGCCATAGATAATAGGAAGTCGTTAAGTAATGTCTATGGATATACTGTTGGTCTATGGTATTTTCTCGTGTAGTTAAAAGTGTATTCATTGACATTATTTTATTTTGCTCGTAGTTTTGTTGTATTATTATTTAGTATAGAATTTTTTACTGTATTTGCATATTTGTAACCCCTTTCCTTTGTACTTGTAGTCTTGTTTGATCTAATTTATTTTCGTTTCATAGTTTACTTATAAAATCTACACATTTCTTCCACTACACCAGTGAGTGTTGGGTTTAGCTGATATAAGCCGTTTTTTTTATTTTATGTTTGTGTATTTATATATACATATTTTTAATATTTTAGTCATAATTTTATATTTATTATAAATTAGTACATACATCGCAGAAATATGAATGATTTAGCTAATTTTAATGAAAGTTTTTTTCCTGCTCGTCTTCAGACAGTTTTATGAGCGTGGATAGTGAATCCTCTGAAACATTGACTCTGCATGATCAATTATGCTCTCTCTTCACCCCTCACTCTGATAATCTTAAAATAGCGCACATAAATGTACAAAGTGTTCCTAGTCACTACTCTGATCTTCTAGCATCCATTAATAGTAAGTACCTTGATGCACTCCTCATCTCTGAGACTTTTCTTAAACCTTCTCTTCCGTCTACCCAGTTCGCCTTGCCTGGCTATATTCTTATCCGAAATGATCGAATCGGTAGAGGTTGTGGTGGTGTTGCCATCTAACTTCGCACCGATATTCGGTAAAAAATCGTCAGCGCGTCTCCGTCTGCGTATTCTAGTTCTGCCGAATACTTATTCCTTGAAATATCTTTAAATAATTTAAAAAATACTGCTTTCTGTATTTTACAGTCCCAATTTATCCATTGACTACTTTGACGATCTAGATAAAGTTTTCGCTGATCTCTGTCCTATATATGACCATGTAATATTAATGGGCGATTTTAATACCTGTCTGTTAAAAAATGATTCCCGTGCTTCTCGATTAACAACTCTCTTAAATTCTTTCAGCCTACAGCTCTTACCCCTTTCTGCCACCCATCATTTTCCTAATTGCATTCCCTCTCTTCTTGAGCTGATGATCGTTTCATCGCCCAGTAATGTAATCTCTCATGGCCAAATAACTACTTCTTTTCTTACCATGATCTGGTCTATCTTTCTTACCGCATTCGAACACCAAAACTCAAACCGCAATATCTTTTTCTTCGTAGTTATAAGGGCATAGACTTGGAGGCATTGCAGCGTGATGTTGTCGCCATAGACTGGAATTCAATAGTAAATAGTAATAATGTTGATGAAAAGGTTAGTGGTTTCACGAAGATTGTATTAACTTTGTTTAACAAGCATGCACCGATCCGAAGTGTTAGAGTTAAGCGAAATCCTGCGCCGTGGCTCACTAGTGATATAAAGGAGCGTATGGCTCTTCGTGATAAAGGTAAAAGAAAGTATAAACGTTTTCCTTCTGATAGAAATTTAAATTATTTTAAGTATTACGAAATCGCTGCAATCGTATGTGTAGAGATGCAAAGAGACGCTATTTCCATGATTCTCTCATGAATCGTAGCCCATCTGATGTGTGGAGATTTTAAAGTCTAATGGTATCGGAAGGCCTCCTACAATTATATGTAGGGATATCGACATAAGCGATCTTAACAAGCATTTTTCCCAATCTTCCTCAGTCTTAGATCCTTATGTCAGAGTCCCTAACGTTGCGTGCACTTTCCGACCTTCCGAAGCCATCTTCCACCTATTTCAATTTCACCTCTGTTTCAGAGGAATGTGTGAAGAAGTCTATTCTGTCGATTTCTTCAATATCAGCTGGCAGCGACAATATGTGCTCTAGAATGATAGTTTTAATTATGTCATCAGTACTTCCTGTTCTTACCCATATATTCAACTACTCTTTATCCACTTGTACCTTTCCTTTGGACTGGAAACAGGCACTTATCATACCACTTCCTAAAGTTTCCTCTCCTACTGTGATGTCCCATTTTAGGCCGATTTCTATTTTACCTTTTCTTTCTAAAGTTCTAGAGCACATTGTTCATACTCAACTATCCGACTTTCTATTTTCTAATTCACTTTTATGTCCTTTCCAATCTGGTTTCCGGCCCAGCCACAGTACTGTTACTGCCCTTCTTAAAGTAACTGATGATATTCGCTGGGCTATGGAAACAAATAAACTAACTATACTAGTGTTGCTAGATTTCAGCAACGCTTTTTCTTCTGTCGATTTTGATATCTTACTTGGAATACTTCAAACAATAAATATTTCTTCTACCTCTATAAAATGGTTTGATTCATATCTTCGGGGTCGCTCGCAGTGTGTTCGCATTGAGAATTATTTTTCTGACTCTTGCGAACTTAACACCGGCGATGCCTCAGGGTAGCGATTCTCTTTCCATTACTTTTTCCGTTTTTATTAATTCAATCACTTCAGTTATTACTGCTAATTTCCATCTCTATGGCATACGGCAGAAGCAGATCTAGCCATTGCTTCTGTTAATGAAAATTTAAATCGGACCAATTCCTGGTCCAAATCTTTAGGGCTGAAGCTTAATGCTTGTAAATCACAAGCCCACAGCAATAATAATTGGTAGTAGATACGCGCGAAATCTCGTAAATTTCTCTACCATATGCTCAGTAAAGTTAGGCGATATGCAAATACCTTATACTGACACTGTAAAGGATCTTGGGATAACAATATCATATAATTTATCCTGGCGTGCTCATGTTAGTGAAGTCTGTCGCAAGGTTAATTATTCGTTCCATTCTTTAAAATGCCTTCAAGCTATATTGCCCTTAA
Source organism: Sericinus montela (assembly GCA_029286605.1). NCBI lineage: Eukaryota > Metazoa > Arthropoda > Insecta > Lepidoptera > Papilionidae > Sericinus > Sericinus montela. The sequence goes on from JAGSMR010000026.1 coordinate 602,349, forward strand.
AAACGAAAATCTCTCTGGCTCAAACGCTCATTCAACCCATCATAGACTACGCTGACGCCTGTTACTTGGATGCTACGGAGGAGCTTCTAAAAGCTTGAGCGCTTGCAAAACTTGTGTATACGTTTTATCTTTGGTCTTCGAAAGTATGAACA
>JAGSMR010000026.1:1210000-1470000 GCA_029286605.1 Sericinus montela
GAACTCAAACTCGGGTCTTCTGATTCGATCACTCAAATACTCTGCTATTGTTATTAACTATCCAAAGGAACCAAGCTCTAAATTAAAACTGCATTATCATAATTAAGTCGTAACTAACAATGCTCTCATTTCAAGTTTCATGAACACAACGCGAGAACTCTTTTCACTGACTTTTAAAGCCAAACAAAACGTGCACGCCCACGTTGGCTCTCTAATTTGTAAGATTCACTTGACAGTGACGCTTTATCTTACAAACAACGTTTAGGAAAACAGAGCTTTCCGTAATTTTATTAGATTCTATCTGAGACAATAGACAGTACTGTGCTACGTTATTTTTGGCTTATTCTAAAGAAATTTTTCTAAAGAAACTCGGCGGTTAACGTAGACATCGTGAGTGTCTCACTAATGAGCTTACAAAATTTGAAAATATTAAAACAAATAAATATCTTCACGCCATTCTCAATACAGGGGTAAGCAGAGGTCTATCTAGACAATAAAGTCCCTTTGACTCACCTTCCACCGAAGATATTTTCGTGACAACGGTACCGATGGTAAGCCCGTCGCCATTTTTATGTCCAAGCCAACGATGTAATTCATACAAAAGTTATTGAAAAACCCATTGGTACGAGCCTGCCACCTGGGAATCGAGCTCGGTTCTCTTGACTCGTAGTTCCGACGACCTAACCACTCGGCTATCGTGACTTCTCAAAGACTGTTCTTACTAAAAAAAAAAGGCAGCTGCTGGCAGGAAAGTTCTTTTATGTCCTTTGCTATACTTGGGTTTCTCTCGGAAGGAAGACTTGTTAAATAAATAAATAAATAAAAATCTAAATAAATTAAAGAGAAAAAAGTTTTTAAAATTTCAACTGACACGGGCGGGAATCGTACCGGCGACCTTCGCCCATCCGTTGCCACGGGTTCATATAAAAGTATAATCACATAAAAGTTCAGCATTAATATGCTTTAAAAATCAATAAAAATTGCAAATATAAATAAATATCTTCACGCAATTCCCAATACAGGGGTATACAAACGTCTATTCTAGACAATTAAGTCCCTTCGACCCTCCTTCTTTTAAAGTACTTTTACCAAAATACTTTTTAATTTTAAAAATTTTCTATAATTTAATAAGAATAAGCCCAGCATGAGTAAACAGCTTTAATAAAATTATATTACAACTTTTCTTATATTTAGAAAATACTTAATTTAAGGTAACGACTCCACTTGTTCACCTACTCATCAAAAGGGGGCTGATCAAGGTTTTTCTGTATGCCAATGGGTGCCAAGACTACTGAGATCAAAGCCACGACAAGCATAAAAGTTCGAGAGTAGACTTCTTTCCTGCCTAAGAGTACCACAGAGTAGGAGGCTCTTGCCCTTTTCTACTGATAAATAACAGCGTAACAACTCTTGAATTTTAGTTTGGAATGTGTAGAGAGCGCCTATTTAATTTAATATACCAATTTCTGAATATAACGATTGCCCAGACAGCTAAAATTTACTTCGCATGACTCCCATAGCGAATTTAGCACCATAATTCTAATAGCTCATTTCTGTAAAATTAATGCTTGGTTTATTTTACAAATATAACCGCCATAAGTAAAAAAAAAAGTCTTTTTTTATAGAAAAGGGAGGCAAACGAGCAGGTGGCTCACGTGGTGGTAAGTGATTACCGCCGCCCATGAACAGCCGCAATACCAGAGGCTTAGCAGATGCATAGCCTCCCTTAGAGTGCCCCCCTCCCTCGGAATTGGGGGAGGGGGGTGTGTGGGCCACCGGTTACTTGCACTCACCTGACGAAACACAGAAGTTTGTTAGACTTCTACTTGACGCCGGTATTCTGTGAGGTCGTTGTACATCCCCGGTCGAGCCAGCCCATTCATGCAACAACAAAAGCTGATGCATTGCTCTACCACTGTTGATTGTGTAGTCGTAGTTAAAGTAATAACAAAGTAACAGAATAAATTCTACTGAAGAGAGAATCTCTTTTTGAGAGTCACATTATACTTTAGATTAAAGTCGGAAAAGATTCGCGTCGCTGCTTTGTTTAGGATTGGCTGACTTGTCACTCGTCGATTTAATATTTTTTTAATAATTATTCTCAAATCTCTCGAATGCATGTTTATCCATATTTATTCAACATTTCGGATATATTCAACACTTAAATAGCCTTTAACAATTTCAGTCTAGCAAACAAATCTTTTTTTAATTTCTTAGCATGAAATCTCTTATCGGATATAAAGACGGCGACGGGCTCACCACCAGTCACATTGTCCCGAAAATATCTTCGGTGGAAGGTGGGTCGAAGGGACTCAATTGTCTAGACTAGACCTCTGTCTACCCCAGTATTGGGAATTGCGTGAAGATATTTATAAAATAAAATAAAGTTTTAATAAAATTACGTGCTTACAGTCTTACGTGTTTTAATACTTTGTCTTTATCTGTCTTTTACTTATTCGGTCGGGTCTTCTGATTCGAATTTCGACCACTCAACCTTTTAGCTGTCTTAGTTAACTATCCACAGCAACTCTGCTTTAAATTAAAGTAATATTCTCATAATTAAGTCGTAGCTAACGGTCGTCTCATTTCAAGTTTCATGAACACAAAGCGATAACACTTTTCACTGCCTTTTAAAGCCAAACAAAACGTGCACGCCCACGTTGGCTCTCTAATTTGTGAGATTCACTTGACAGTGACGCTTTATCTTACAAACAACGTTTAAGAAAACAGAGCTTTCCGTAATTGTATTAGATTCTATCTGAGACAATAGACAGTACTGTACTACGTTGTTTTTAGGATGCTCTAATGAAATTTACTACATAAATGTAAGAACTCGGCGGTTATCGAAAACATCGTGAGGAAGACGTCATGTTTTGACTAAAAACAAATTGAAGAACAGCTACTGCCAGAAAAGATGCTTAACGTCCACTTTTGGACTTAGGCCTGTTTCGTAGGGTGGACTTGTTATAATCGTAACGCTTGGTCATCAGGGTTAGCAATCGCAATACCACATAACGTGAACAATGTCAATCCAAAACAGACAAATGGACAATTGATGTGATTGCTTATTACAACTTACTTACTTATCTTCACGCACAATCCCTGACAGGGTAGCCAGAGAGAACAGATCGCCAAGTGTCACGATCCCTACATACTTCTTTCGCTTCTTTCAGATTCATCTTCTTCATACATGCACGTCTAGGTATCCGAGTACTCTTGACCCTCCCCTCTTCGAGCAATTTGCTCACATGGTCTTATTACAAGCAGAGGGATAATTATTATATGGGAATTATTATCAATTTAAGAGTCACGATACATCATTCTCATAATAATAAGTATCATATGTCCTTCTCCACACATTCACAGTCGCGAAATTTTCTTTTCATTAATTTTATACTTGCCTGAATTCGTACACAGAAGTCTTTAGATATAGGTAAGAAATTATGAGCATACATTGAAAGGACATCAAAGCCTTATCATCAAACGGTACCGGTGAAACAAGTGAAGTATTATATATTTCAATTTTATAATCGTTCCGAGAAAAGGTTGTTACGGCAGTGCTCATGTTATTTGGTCCAGTTATGTTCGACTTGGATCAAAATATACGAACAATTTACCCTAAAAGTTTTGGTTTTTGTTAGTTTTGAGGTGTTTGAGGAAAACATCACATACATAATACATTACTCTTATCCCGAAGTGAATAGCTCAAAGATTTGTGTTATGGAAATATTATTAGAAATGTATTATTAGAAACAACGAAATATACGACACTTAGGTGTGGTATATTTCGGGGTTAGCCCCGAGACAATGTAGCGAAAATGTTTTACTATATTGACCCGTCCGAGAAAAGAACTCGGACCCAGTGCTGGAGACACTTTGAAAAGCGGTGTGTACGCCACTCCTTCCCGGAGTCGCATCTTAGAGACTGGAGTCCGTTTCCTGGTTAGGAATTCGCCATGTCAATAGGAATCAATAGTGGGTGGGATAGCCATCTCTACCAGACTGAATTGAGCAAGCTGGTGATGAGCAACGGCTCGTACTGTAATCGCCAATTTCTTGCCAAGCATGGTGATTATGCTCCGTAAGCTCCTATTAGAAATAAAGACTGCGAAAGGGTCATAACGTTACGTCATTTTTGATCACATTGTCCACAACAGACTACGGTGATAAGCGACTCGAAGGACATCATGGTCCAAATCTATCCCTACCCCCGTTTTGGGAAACTACTTTAAAATCATATTTTAGGTTTCTCACACCGGAACTATCGATTTTTCCTCGATGAAACGCCATCTACTGAGATAGCGTTTTATCTCAGCAAAAATACTGAAAATAAATATACTAAATAGCGCGTTAGTACACGGAATTTCAAACCACAATCTATCTCCGTGCCAAATTTCATCCTGATCCGTTTAGCTACTTTGGGATAATTGATATTATAAAAACATCTATCAATACAAAGTTTTTCATTTACAATAGTAATAAACCATTTAAAGTATAGCATAAAACTTAATCTATAGCTCTTCCGAAATTAAATAAAGTTTCACTAAAATCTATAATTCATCTTGATGTTAAATGTAAAAGTTTATAAAATTTGATACGTACAAAAATTCATAAAATAGTCATGATATACGAGTGGCTGAGTGATCGGGATTCGGTGTCAAGTGATCTGAGTTCGATCCCAAGATGGCAGGCTCGTACCAAAGGGTTTTTCAAAAACTTGTGTAAGAATAATATCGCTGGCTTGTATAAAAACGGCGTCAGGCTCACCAACTCATGTCATGTTGTCCCAAAAAATGACTTCGGTGGAAAGTGGGTCGAAGGAACTTAATTGTCTAGATCTCTGTCTACCCCTATTGGGAATGGCGTGAAAATATTTTTGGGTGATATAAATAACAAGAATGGATTTGTATGATTGGAATTGAATTGATACGTTGCTTTCAAGTCAGTGATACAATAACAAGCGCAGTTCATGAATAGGTACTTAAATAATAACATTTATAACCGCAAAGGTAACTGCGATACACTCGACAAGTAGTGTTATGATACTTTGCGTCTTGTGTTACACACTATTCGAATGAAGATGTTATATGTATCTGGCGTATTTTATCGCGTTTTTAATTAGTTTTTACAAACTATTTTTATTTCCTAACGTTTCGGATGCTTTACAGTCCCCCCGTTACCACGGTTGCTGTAAAGCATCCGAAACGTCGGGAAATAAAAATAGTTTGTAAAAACTAATTAAAAACGGGATAAAATCCGAAAATCGTTTTATTTTAAATGTGTAGTATTCGCGTAAATACAAGAAATCATTAATTTAATGTCGTTTAATTATGATTTGGGTCTCCTGAAGAACAGTATGTTGCAAGAACGTATGAATGGTAGCGCTACCAATCCAGGTGTTTCCTGAGCATAGAACGAACCATATCATAATTACCACACATTTTACCTTATACTAGGGTAAATAATACAATGAGTTATGATATATGAGAGAAAGAGAATGATTAAATTGTAAATACATGTAATCCATGACCCGAGTACAAACATTTATATTCACATATGTTTGTGAGTTTGACTATATTCATTATTATTGAGCGTCTTCATCGCGAAATCTTCTTCTTCTTCTATATATTCGAAGAATAAAACAAAACAAAAAAATTGAATGACATAGAACATAGAATAATATTAAAAAACATCTATCAATACAAAGTTTTCATTTACAATAGTAATAAACCATTTAAAGTATAACATAAAACTTAATCTATAGCTCTTCCGAAATTAAATAAAGTTTCACTAAAATCTATAATTCATCTTGATGTTAAATGTAAAAGTTTATAAAATTTGATACGTACAAAAATTCATAAAATAGTCATGATATACGAGTGGCTGAGTGATCGGGATTCGGTGTCAAGTGATCTGAGTTCGATCCCAAGATGGCAGGCTCGTACCAAAGGGTCTTTCAAAAACTTGTGTAAGAATAATATCGCTGGCTTGTATAAAAACGGCGTCAGGCTCACCAACTCATGTCATGTTGTCCCAAAAAATGACTTCGGTGGAAAGTGGGTCGAAAGAACTTAATTGTCTAGATCTCTGTCTACCCCTATTGGGAATGGCGTGAAAATATTTTTGGGTGATATAAATAACAAGAATGGATTTGTATGATTGGAATTGAATTGATACGTTGCTTTCAAGTCAGTGATACAATAACAAGCGCAGTTCATGAATAGGTACTTAAATAATAACATTTATAACCGCAAAGGTAACTGCGATACACTCGACAAGTAGTGTTATGATACTTTGCGTCTTGTGTTACACACTATTCGAATGAAGATGTTATATGTATCTGGCGTATTTTATCGCGTTTTTAATTAGTTTTTACAAACTATTTTTATTTCCTAACGTTTCGGATGCTTTACAGTCCCCCCGTTACCACGGTTGCTGTAAACCATCCGAAACGTCGGGAAATAAAAATAGTTTGTAAAAACTAATTAAAAACGGGATAAAATCCGAAAATCGTTTTATTTTAAATGTGTAGTATTCGCGTAAATACAAGAAATCATTAATTTAATGTCGTTTAATTATGATTTGGGTCTCCTGAAGAACAGTATGTTGCAAGAACGTATGAATGGTAGCGCTACCAATCCAGGTGTTTCCTGAGCATAGAACGAACCATATCATAATTACCACACATTTTACCTTATACTAGGGTAAATAATACAATGAGTTATGATATATGAGAGAAAGAGAATGATTAAATTGTAAATACATGTAATCCATGACCTGAGTACAAACATTTATATTCACATATGTTTGTGAGTTTGACTATATCCATTATTATTGAGCGTCTTCATCGCGAAATCTTCTTCTTCTTCTATATATTCGAAGAATAAAACAAAACAAAAAAATTGAATGACATAGAACATAGAATAATATTAAAAAAAAAAACAAAAGAAATATTAAAAAGTGGTGGAGCCACGCATCAGGTTTTGTTGTTGCATGAATGGGCTGGCTCAACCGGGGAAGTATAACGACCTTACAGAATACCGGCGTGAAGTAGAAGTCTAACAAACTTCTGCGTTTCCCTGCTCCCCATTTTTTGGGGCACTCTAAGGCTGGCAACGCATCTGCTATGTCTCTGGTATTGCGGGTGTTCATGGGCGGCGGTTATCACTTACCAGCACGTGAGCCACCTGCACGTTCGCCTCCCTTTTCTCTAAAAAAAACAAGTCAGGATAGCCGAGTGGTTGGGTGGTTGGAATTTCGAGTCCAGAGACCCGAGTTCGATTCTCAGGTGGTTGGCTCGTACCAATGGGTTTATCAAAAACTTATGTACGAATTACATCGTTGACTTGGACATAAAGGCGGCGTCGGGATCACCACATGTCAAGTTGTCCCGAAAATATCTTCGGTGGAAGGTGGCTCAAAGAAACTTAATTGTCTAGACTAGACCTCTGTCTACCCCTATATTGGGAATTGCGTGAAGATATTTATTTCATAGAATAATATTGACAAAATTAACAAAAAGGTAATATTTTGGGATAATATTATGTCAAATGTTTAAGAGTCTAAAGACGTTAAAGACATTTTGCAGAGACATTACGACGTTGAAATTACAAAGACGTCACAGGATTCATGTCCTATCTCAGTTAGTGGACGGGTCATCGCACTATCCTCAGACATCATAACAACCAAGCTCCTGACGCTCATACTTAATAACTAATATTAATCAAATCGCGTTGAGATAACAACACTAGATTCAGATTAGAGCTGAATTGAATAAAAGATTGTAGTTTCTCGATTCATGTAATAATTTGCAATCCATCTATATATATATATATATATATATATATATATATATATATATATATATATATATATATATATATATATATATATATATATATATATATATATATATATATATATATATACATATATATATATATATATATATATGTATATATATATATGTATATATATATATGTATATATATATATATATATATTCTCAATATACATACATGTAATGGATGCAGGAAGCAAACAGGGAAAATTGAGGAGTCCTGTGCAGTGGACTATCTGAAGGATGTAAAGAAGAAGTTAAGACCTATATAATTACGTGTATATTTTCTCTGAGGCAATGAAAAACTTGGCCGGGTTTAATAAGTAGTTTTACAAGTGTTATAAATAAATAAATATCTTCACGCAATTAGGGGTAGACAGGGGTCTAGTCTAGACAATTAAGTCCCTTCGACCCACCTTCCCCCCAAGATATTTTCGGGACAACGTGAAAAGTGGTGAGCCCTTTATATATATATATATATATATATATATATATATATATATATATATATATATATATATATATATATATATATATATATATATATATATATATATATATATATATATATATATATATATATATATATATATATATATATATATATATATATATATATATATATATATATATATATATATATATATATATATATATATATATATATATATATATATATATATATATGTATATATATATATGTATATATATATATATATATATATGTATATATATATATGTATATATATATATGTATATATATATATGTATATATATATATGTATATATATATATGTATATATATATATGTATATATATATATATGTATATATATATATATATATATATGTATATATATATATATGTATATATATATATGTATATATATATATGTATATATATATATGTATATATATATATGTATATATATATATATATATATATATGTATATATATATATGTATATATATATATATGTATATATATATATATGTATATATATATATATATATATATGTATATATATATATGTATATATATATATATGTATATATATATATGTATATATATATATGTATATATATATATGTATATATATATATGTATATATATATATGTATATATATATATATATATGTATATATATATATGTATATATATATATGTATATATATATATGTATATATATATATGTATATATATATATATATGTATATATATATATGTATATATATATATGTATATATATATATATATATGTATATATATATATGTATATATATATATGTATATATATATATGTATATATATATATGTATATATATATATATGTATATATATATATGTATATATATATATATGTATATATATATATATATATATATATGTATATATATATATATATATGTATATATATATATGTATATATATATATGTATATATATATATATGTATATATATATATGTATATATATATATGTATATATATATATGTATATATATATATATGTATATATATATATATATATGTATATATATATATGTATATATATATATGTATATATATATATATGTATATATATATATGTATATATATATATATGTATATATATATATGTATATATATATATGTATATATATATATATATGTATATATATATATATATGTATATATATATATGTATATATATATATATATGTATATATATATATGTATATATATATATGTATATATATATATGTATATATATATATGTATATATATATATATATATATGTATATATATATATATGTATATATATATATGTATATATATATATGTATATATATATATATGTATATATATATATGTATATATATATATATGTATATATATATATATGTATATATATATATATATATATATATATGTATATATATATATGTATATATATATATGTATATATATATATGTATATATATATATATGTATATATATATATATGTATATATATATATATATATATATATATATGTATATATATATATATGTATATATATATATGTATATATATATATATATGTATATATATATATATGTATATATATATATATATATGTATATATATATATATGTATATATATATATGTATATATATATATGTATATATATATATATATATATATATATATATGTATATATATATATATGTATATATATATATATATGTATATATATATATGTATATATATATATATATGTATATATATATATGTATATATATATATGTATATATATATATGTATATATATATATATATATGTATATATATATATATGTATATATATATATGTATATATATATATATATCTTCACGCATTTCCCAATACTAGGGTAGACCTTCCACCGAAGATAGTTTAGGAAGAACGTGACAGGTGGAAAGCCCGACGCCGTCTTTCTGTCCAAGCCAACGATACTAATCGTACATAGCTTTTGAAAAACCAACTCAAATGCATGTTTATCCATATTTCTACAACATTTCTGATAAATTCAACACTTAAATAGCCTTTAACAATTTCAGTTGAGCAAACAAATGTTTTTTTAAATTCTTAACATGAAAACATGGGGTCATTGTAGAAGCGTGCTCGTCGCGACCCCTGCCAGCCCTTTTCAGGGCTGCAATTCTACAGCTGCGCACCCATGCCAACGAGGGTTAGGGCGTCCCCAAGGCGACGCACACCAGTTCGTCCCCGTTGGTGTGAAATGCAGCGCGCAAAGCGGCGATGGGGACCGCCACCCGTCACGCACAGCCCGACACGGCGGAAGGTGGAGGACGGAGTGCAGAGTTGGCACGTGGAATGTTAGAGGCATGAGAGATAAGACGAATGAGTTGATTGAAATAATGAAAGAAAGAGAATTAGATGTCGTTTGTTTGTCGGAGACCAAGCAGAAGGGCAGTGGTACTGAAGAGCTCCCTGGCGGGGCGTTAGCTCTATGGTCCAGGTCCCGGAGGCGAGAGCGCCTGCCAGGGAGTGGGGTGCTGCTGTCGTCTCGGTTGGTCGATGTTATGACTGAATATAAGGTAGTGAACTCGAGACTTCTCTGGGTTCGCTTTAAATTGGGACTGACGAAGTTATTCCTTTTGGCTGTTTATGCGCCGGTGGCTTCGTCGTCAGAGCTGAGCTGGAGGAGTTTTGGGAGAATGTAAGAAGTTCTAGACTTGGTTAGAAACGAAAAGAATTGTTGTATGTGGTGATTTGAATGGATGGGTTGGTACCGCTCGGCGGTACGAGTCGGTGCTTGGAATGTTGGCGATAAAGGGTTAACGATGCTGGCAAGCTTATACTGGCTGTATGCAAGGAAAGGTCTTCTTGTGACAAACACTATGTTTAGTCACAAGAAAATCCATATGTATACTAGAACAAGAGAGAATGAGAGAAGTATGATCGATTTGTTCCTGGTGGATGACCGACTGCGAAAACAGGTGATGGATACGCGGGTGTTCCGAGGTGCTGACCTGGGAACGGATCACTACCTAGTGATTACTAGATTTAGGGGTCTGTTCGGGTTGGCGCCACCGGACAACGATACCAGAACCACAGTCGGTCGGTAGCATCGAAGCTGGAAGCTTCAGGAAGCGGACACTAGGAATAAATATCAAGCAAGAATGGCTGGACAGCATTGATGTTAGGAAAGAATGTGTGAAAAGAAATATGGCAGAGCCTTAGAGATGGAATGGTTAGTGCAGCGGAAGACGTGTGTGGAAATGTGAAAAGAGGTAGTAGTAAAGGGTGATGCATGGTGGAATGACGAAGTGAAAGAAGCTGTAAATAAGAAGAAGAAAGCATGGATTTAGACTACTTGGCCTCTAGTAATGATAAGGATATGTTCTCCCTAAAGCCTCTCTGCGTAAGTGTTTCTTTGTTAATGTAGGTAGACTAATACATTTTATTTCGTTGAAAACATTATAAGAGGTCCTAAAAGTAAGGAATGGGAAATTCATGTGAAATTTTGTGACTTCCGGTAGATGGGGTAACACCCATTACCTAAGTTGTAACAATTTGAAATAAAAGTTAGTAATCGACACAAGAAACGGAGCTTTTTAATCTTTTCCGCTCTCGAAAAGCTCTCAAAAACTTTTATTTACAGCAAAACTTTTGAAAGCTAAACTAAGTTGCTATTCAACATACTTATTTATCAATCCTTTAAAATGAAAAAGAATTGATAAACAAGTCTTTACAAAAAGGGGTTTATTCAGGTACTTTTTATTATATAGACATTTTTTAACTCGATTCACGATAGTCTAGTGATTGGGTGATCGGAATTCGAGACAAGCGACCCAAGTTCGATCTCTAGGTGGTGACTTATGGATTTTTTTAAACTTATGTACTATTTACGGCGAAATGATCACCACCTATCACATTGTACAAAAATGTCTTCAGTGTAAGGTGGGTTAAAAGGGCATAATTGTCTAGAACTCCGTCTACTACTCTACGTATTGAGAATGGCTTTAAAATAATTTATAGTTATTTTACCACGATTCTGTCTTACAAAAATCTTAACTTTCACAAATATAACCATGCTGAGCTTTCTAATTAAAAGATTATCTTTTAAAGTTATTTAATCAAGAATTTTAACATTATTAAGAAACTGTAATATAATATATCTTCACGCAATTCCCAATACTAGGGTAGACCTTCCACCGAAGATAGTTTAGGAAGAACGTGACAGGTGGAAAGCCCGTCGCCGTCTTTCTGTCCAAGCCAACGATACTAATCGTACATAGCTTTTGAAAAACCAACTCAGATGCATGTTTATCCATATTTCTACAACATTTCTGATAAATTCAACACTTAAATAGCCTTTAACAATTTCAGTTGAGCAAACAAATCTTTTTTTAATTTCTTAACATGAAAACATGGGGTCATTGTAGAAGCGTGCTCGTCGCGACCCCTGCCAGCCCTTTTCAGGGCTGCAATTCTACAGCTGCGCACCCATGCCAACGAGGGTTAGGGCGTCCCCAAGGCGACGCACACCAGTTCGTCCCCGTTGGTGTGAAATGCAGCGCGCAAAGCGGCGATGGGGACCGCCACCGTCACGCACAGCCCGACACGGCGGAAGGTGGAGGACGGAGTGCAGAGTTGGCACGTGGAATGTTAGAGGAGGCATGAGAGATAAGACGAATGAGTTGATTGAAATAATGAAAGAAAGAGAATTAGATGTCGTTTGTTTGTCGGAGACCAAGCAGAAGGGCAGTGGTACTGAAGAGCTCCCTGGCGGGGCGTTAGCTCTATGGTCCGGAGTCCCGGAGAGCGAGAGCGCCTGCCAGGGAGTGGGGTGCTGCTGTCGTCTCGGTTGGTCGATGTTATGACTGAATATAAGGTAGTGAACTCGAGACTTCTCTGGGTTCGCTTTAAATTGGGACTGACGAAGTTATTCCTTTTGGCTGTTTATGCGCCGGTGGCTTCGTCGTCAGAGCTGAGCTGGAGGAGTTTTGGGAGAATGTAAGAGAAGTTCTAGACTTGGTTAGAGGAAACGAAAGAATTGTTGTATGTGGTGATTTGAATGGATGGGTTGGTACCGCTCGGCCAGGGTACGAGTCGGTGCTTGGAATGTTGGCGATAAAAGGGTTAACGATGCTGGCAAGCTTATACTGGCTGTATGCAAGGAAAAGGGTCTTCTTGTGACAAACACTATGTTTAGTCACAAGAAAATCCATATGTATACTAGAACAAGAGAGAATGAGAGAAGTATGATCGATTTGTTCCTGGTGGATGACCGACTGCGAAAACAGGTGATGGATACGCGGGTGTTCCGAGGTGCTGACCTGGGAACGGATCACTACCTAGTGATTACTAGATTTAGGGGTCTGTTCGCGGGTTGGCGCCACCGGACAACGATACCAGAACCACAGTCGGTCGGTAGCATCGAAGCTGGAAGCTTCAGGAAGCGGACACTAGGAATAAATATCAAGCAAGGGTAACCGAAAAGCTGGACAGCATTGATGTTAGGAAAGAATGTGTGAAAGAAATATGGCAGAGCCTTAGAGATGGAATGGTTAGTGCAGCGGAAGACGTGTGTGGAAATGTGAAAGAGGTAGTAGTAAAAGGGTGATGCATGGTGGAATGACGATGTGAAAAAAGCAGTAAATAAGAAAAAGAAAGCATGGTTAGATTACTTGGCTTCTACTAATGATAAGGATATGAGAGAGAAGAGGAAAGAAAGATATAAGCTCCAGAAAGTTTACACGAAAGCATTGATTGGAGAAGTGCGTGAAAGGAGTAGAATGGAAGCGAACGAAAGGTTGTCGCACAACTTCAAGGCCAACTCCAAACTCTTCTGGAAAGAGGTTGGAAGGACCCGGAATAATGAATAAAGTGCTTTCAGGAACCAATGACGTCCTCTCAGAAAAATCGGACGTCATGCAGCGATGGAGCGAATTCTATAGAGATGTATGCGTGTGATGATCTTAGTGAGGATCCGGGGGTGACGCCGTGATTGGTACGCCAGACTCGGACCTCGATGACACTGAGGTCATCAGTATGAAAGAGATTGAATGTACGATTAGAAGTTTGAAATGTGTTAAGGCTGCGGGACTAGACAGAGTTACTGCTGAAATGGTCAAGTATGGTGGGCCACGCGTCTGGGACAGCTTTCATCTGCTGTGCAATTTGTGCTGGCGAACGGGGGCTGTTCCGGATGATTGGCGATCCGCGGTCATTGTGCCTTTATATAAAGGTAAAGGTTCACATTATGACTGCGGGTGCTATCGGGCGATCAGCTTGACCAGTTTAGCAAGTAAAGTTTACTCGAAGGTTTTGACACGTAGGATGCAAGAGAAATCGGAAAGATTTCTATGGGAGCACAATGCGGATTTAGACCTGGAAGAGGATGCACGGATCAAATGTTTTCTCTCCGCATGATCACAGAGAAGCTTCTGGCTGCTAACCAGAAGATTTTCTGTGCTTTGTGGATCTTGAGAAAGCATTTCATAAGGTTGTAAGGAAGAAAATGTGGGAACTGTTGCCGGGGTATGGTGTGGATGGTCGATTGCTAAGGGCTGTGCAGTCACTTTACTGTGACTGTAAAGCCTGTGTGCGAGTAGGGCATGACCTGTCACCCATGTTTAGCGTCCAAACGGGCGTAAAACAGGGTTGTGTCATGTCTTCCTGGCTATTCATACTGTATCTCGACAGCTGTTTACAGAAGCTGAAAGATAGCTGTTTGGGTGTGAAATTGGGTGACATAAAAGTAAATTGTCTGCTTTATGCTGATGATGCAGTGCTTATAGCACCATCAGAGGCAGAACTGCAGGCATTAGTCACGTGTATGAAAGAAGAATGTGAAATTAATGGTCTCCGTTTGAACGCTAATAAAACTAAGGTTCTGGTATTTGAAAGGGACGAAGAAAGAACGAAGTGCGAAATTTGGGAAAATCAGGAATGTCTAGAACAGGTGAATGAAATTGTATACTTGGGGAGTGCGTTTAGCCGGGATGGAAGATGTGATTTAGATGTGGACAGGCGTGTCGCTGCCGGGAACAAAGTCAATGGTGCACTGACTGCGTTAATCTAAGGCAAGGCAGTGAAGATGCGATCTCTTCGTAAAATGTGCGGCCTTACCATGGCCGACCGAAAGCGAAACGAAGAGATTCGCAATATGGCAGGTTTGAAAGATGACCTTGTCTCAAAAATGGATAAGGGCGTGCTTCGATGGTTTGGGCACGTTGAGCGAATGAGTGAAGACCGAATGGTGAAGAAAATATATAGCGCGAAAGTTAATATTAAAAGGTGTCGAGGTAGACCGAGACTAACTTTCGAAGACCATGTGAGCAAATTGCTCGAAGAGAGGAGGGTCAAGAGTACTTGGATACCTAGACGTGCATGTATGAAGAAGATGATGAATCTGAAAGAAGCGAAAGAAGTATGTAGGGATCGTGACACTTGGCGATCTGTTCTCTCTGGCTACCCCGTCAGGGATTGTGCGTGAAGATAAATAAAATAAAAATTAACATGAAAACATCTTTTTAGACTAAAGAGATGTAAGTATTAACATATTCATTTGAGATAATCTTACAAATGCAAATGAAAATCTCGAAACTGTTCCATAAATGGACGCGAATTCAGTTTGTACTTAATTAGCATTTGTGGTTTTACCGCGACACTCGCGAGGGCTAGGAGGGATATACGTAAATACTGCAGTTTCCAGCTGTTAGTGTTTTCTGTTGCCTAGAAATTTTAGTATCTCGTTTGTGCCTCGTCCATACTTTTATGCATATTTGCATAAAGATCTGTTCAGTGAAAGTGGAAGAAACGAAGAACTTTGATATGTACTCGTAGTCTATGGAAGACATCTTGAAATATTCCAGACCAAAATTAAGTCTGGTGACGGATCTCTAATTCGCTTATCGTGTATAGTATAAGGCAGTTAGTTCTTACATGATAAGTTACTTTTCTTTAGTGTATAATGTAGATTTTTATTCATAAAATAAATTATTTTTTTTAAATGACGTGCTTACCGTACACTTAAATATTTTGCTTTTGTCTATCTTTTATGTATTCGGTCGGGTCTTCTGATTCTAATTTCGACCACTCAACCTGTCAGCTGTCCTGGGTAACTACACTATACAATACACTATAGCAACCCTGCTTAAAATTAAAGTAATATTCTCATAATTAAGTCGTAACTAATAGTGCTCTCATTTCAAGTTTCATGAACACAACGGGATAACACTTTTTACTGCCTTTTAAAGCTAAATAAAACGTGCACGCCCACGTTGGCTGTCTAATTTGTGAGATTCACTTGACAGTGACGCTTTATCTTATAAGCAACGTTTAAGAAAACAAAGCTTTCCGTAATTTTATTAGATTTTATCTGAGACAATAGACAGTACTGTACTGCATTATTTGTGGGGTGCTCTAATGAAATTTACTACAGAAGTACAAATACTCGGCGGTTAACGAAAATATCGTGAGGAAGACGACATGTTTTGAATTACAAATATAGAACAGCTACTGCCGGAAAAGTTGCTTAACGTCCATTTCTGGTCTTCGGCCTCTCCCGTAGGGAGGACTCGCCATAAACGTAACGTTTGGCAATCGGGATTAGCAATTACAATACCACATAAAGTTGACAATTTCAATTCTAAACAGACAGCGGACAGTTCATATGATTGCTTATTACAAGCAGAGGGATAATGGGAATTATTATAAATTATTCATTTTCATATTCTTCAGAGATCTTAAGAGACGATACATCATTCTAATAATAATAAGTATCATACGTCCATTTCCACATACTGGCGAAATTTTCTTTTCAGTAACTTTATAATTGCCTGAAAAACACAGAAGTCTTTCGACATAGGTTAGAAATTATGAGCATACATTGAAACGACATCAAAGCCTTATCATCAAAATGGTACCGGTGAAACAAGTGAAGTTTTATATATTTCAATTTTATAATCGTTCCGAGGTTACAGTTAGGTTAGACTTGGATCAAAACCCTAAAAGTTTTGGTTTTGTTAAATTTGTTAGCTTAACTGTGTTGTGCCGGCTAAGAATTACCATCTCGTAAACATCTCTTTACAAGTCGTAAGATATGAACAAAGGAAAAGGTTTAAAAATACATAAATAGATACATAGCTGAAGACAGTATCACATACATTGCTCTAATCCCAAAGTATGTACTAGTAAACAAAGTAGTAACTAGAGAAAACTCTCATCCATAACACAAATCCATAACACAAATGTGTTATGGAATCAGAAACGACGAAAGATACCACACCTAACCCCGAGGCAATATAGCGAAAGTGTTTTACTATATTGTCCCGTCCGAGAAAAGAACCCAGTGCTGGAAACACTTTGAAAACCGGTGTGTACGCCACTCGTCTCCGGAGTCGCATCTTAGAGACTGGAGTCCGTTTCCGGTTTAGGAAATCGACATGTCAATAACAACCAATAGTGGGTGGGATAGCCATCGCTACCAGACTAAAATTGTGCAAGCTGGTGATGGGCAACGGCTTGTACTGGAACCGCCAATTTTTTTGCCAACCCCAGTTTTGGGTTTCTCACACCGGAACCATTGATTTTTCATAGATGAAACGCCATCTACTAAGACTACGTTTTATTTTGCCAAAGTATACTGAACATAAATATACTAAAAATATACTAAATAGCGCGTTAGCACGCGGTATTTCAGACCACAATATATCTCTGTGCCAAATTTCATCCTGATCCGTTTAGCCATTCTGGGATGATTGTGATTAACAAACATCCATCTATCCAAACTTTCTCATTTACTATAGTAATTAAACATTTAAATTATAGAATAAAACCTAATCTATAGCTCTTCTGAAATCAAAAAGTTCCTCTATAATCCGTAATATAGTCTTGATCTTAAATGTATGAAGTCACGTCAGCCGAGTGGTTGGGTGGTCGGAATCGAGTAGAGAGACCTGAGTTCGATGGTGGCAGGTTTGTACCAATGGGTTTCCATAAACTTATGCACGAATTACATCGTTGGCTTGGACATAAAGACAGCGACGTGCTCACCACCTGTCACGTTGTCCCAGAAAATGTATTCGGTGGAAACTGGGTCGAAAGGACTTAATTGTCTAGATCTCTGTCTATTGGGAATGGCGTGTAGATATTTTTTGGTGATATAAATAACGAGAATGGATTTGTATGATTGGAATTGAATTGATACGTTGCTTTCAAGTCAGTGATACAATAACACGCGCAGTTCATGAATAGGTACTTAAATAATAACATTTATAACCGCAAAGGTAACTGCGATACACTCGACAAGTAGTGTTATGATACTTTGCGTCTTGTGTCACACTATTCGAATGAAGATGTTATATATATCTGGCAAACATCCATTACGCTAAATCGAGACAGTAAATGAAATTAATTAATAAAAATCCTTAGTCAATTAAAATATTCAAAGAATAATAAAATTAGAATTAATAGGAGAATAAGGAAAAGACAGGCATTTATCGATTGTTAAATGTTAATTATTGTACCATTTTAACTATCTATTAATCATCAAATTTAACGAATATTAGAAAAAGATGTCTTCATTTTCTCTCCAGTTTTCATAAATATCTTCACGCAATTCCCAATACTGGAGTGGACTAAACAATTAAGTCCATTTGACCCACCTTCCACCGAAGATATTATCGGGACAACGTGACAGGTGGTGAGCCCGTCACCGTCTTTATGTCCAAGCCAACGATATAATTCCTATATAGGTTTTTCAAAAACTCATGTGTACGAGCCTGCCACCTCGGGATCATACTCGGGTCTCTCGACTCAGAATTCCGACCGCCCAACCACTCGGCCATCGTGACTTTTTTTACACAATAAATTGATATTTTAACATCTCAATTTTTTTCATACGGAGATTTTATCTTTAAATCAGTTAATATCTACGTTTAATAAGCTTTGGGAAACGTACGCAATCGTTCCACGGCACTACCATGGCTTCCAGCAATTTTGTTTTTATTTTTGTTCATGGCAATTGAGTAAAAATTAAATAAACTCGAAGGGAAAGGTAAATTTGTTTTCTATTTTTATAAATTGTATAGTACCGTAAATAGCCATGGATCGAAAGTTGTTGTTCATAAGTCTGGTACGGTAATGAATTATTTACTAACCGGAATAGCAGAAATAAAAATAGCAGAGTTATGTAAGACTGATATTCCTTGCGAGGATGGTAGCGGTCAAGTTGATGTGATTGGTTAGTACAATTGGAGGTATAATAATTATATAACAATTATCATACATTATTTATTTTAATGATCTTAAGAGATCTTAAGAGTAACGACAACCAACTGGTTGGGTTCGGAATTCAGGTCAAGAGACCCGAGTTCGATCTGGTACCAAAGAGTTTTTTTCAAAGTTTATATACGATTTATCTTATTAGCTTTGACATAAAGACGACGACAGGGCCTCCTCCAGTCAAAGTGTCCCCAAAAATTTCGTCGGTGAAATTAATTGTCTATAACTCTGTAACTCCTTTATTGGGTAGGTGTTTTTTTAAAAACCTAGGTATATGGCACCCCATATCTTCCCGTTGATGGAGTAAGAGATGGCTGTGGGAACAGACTTGTATATCTACCATATACAAATAAATAAATAAATATCTTCACGCACTTTCCAATACAGGGGTAGACAGAGGTCAAGTCTAGACAACTAAGTCCCTTTGACCCACCTTCCACCGAAGATATTTTCGGGACAACGTGACAGGTGGTGAGCCTGTCGCCGCCTTTATGTCCAAGCCAACGATGAAATTCGTACTTAAGTTTTTGAAAAACTCATTGGTACTGCCACCTGGGGATCGAACTCGGGTCTCTCGACTCGAAATTCCGACCACCCAACAACTCAGCTATCGTGACTTTTTATATCGACCATATTCAAGTCTACCATATACAAGTCACAAATACCGGTATAAGCCACTCGAATAATACTAGATGAAAACTAATCCGATCGATGTCGAACAGTAGCGTCTAATGCGAGGTTTTTGATACTGCGGTTGGCGATAGCCTTGTCAAGAATGACAATTTCCGTAAAGCCTCGTTATGGTAGAGGCTAAAAGTCAGCAGCATTTATTTAATATTTTCGTTACAGCTCATTTAAAGAAATTGTGTTTTATTTTTACTAAAATAATAAATACAAATAGCGCTCAAAGGTAAAGGTTCCCAATGTCAATTTAAATCAGTAAATTATTATAATCGGGATCGTTAGGATAGAGTTAACAATGAAAATTCCATTAATGACAATCGAGATTGACATCCCTAACTAATTAGTAGGAATAAATTGTGATCTGCGCAGAGCTGAAATTCTGCTAATTCGCACGGAAAACAAATTGAATATTTTTAATTGTACCGCTTTGAACCCCATCGCCCTCGTTATTCCTTACACTTTTTTCGTCGTAGTTTATAATTTGAGAAAACTAAACATTTCTTTGTCTCTTTTTTATTACAGAAGTTGTTCAGCTTAATTAAAATCGGCTCAAAAGTTGAAAGTCAAAGATCGTACTATAAAAACATTTAGTCTTTTGTATTATAAAAGTAATATTAAGTGACTTCTGCTCATTAAGTTAAATTTTATATTAGTTTGATGAGCGAAATTTTTGACTTTAGCACCGGGAGCATTATGGTGGAAATATTCTAACAGATACAGTTCTAATACAACGGGCTGCCTACATAGCCCTCAGAAATAGCGACCGTTGTACATTATATTGGTTCTCAAGTGGCCTGGTGTAAGCAAGTACAATGTAGGACAACCCTACACAACAGGGAGATAGGTGACCTGAACAATATTGCCTAAATCACCACCATTCAGGTACGATAAATGATAATCGACTCGGAATCGATTTTGTGCAATCTTTGGGAAGTTTATTTAGCAGAGGAGTTTTAACAGACTGTAAAGAAAAAAGATAGTTGAAGTAATTTAGTAACGATAGCCGAGTGGTTGGGTAATTGGAGTTCAAATCGATCTCCTGGTGGAGGGCTCATCTTCGGCGAAAGGTGGATCGAAAGGGCTTAATTTTCTAGACCTCTGTCTCCCCAGTATTGGGAATGGAGTGAAGTAGTTTATTACCGTGACCGTTTTCTACCAATGGTGAATAATTAGAGAGCAGAAGTAAAATTTTTCTTAAATGTCATATATATTTAAGTTCAAGTATATTTAATTATTAAATTATCGAATAGACCTACAAACGTGTTTACGTCCGTGCCTACTAAAACGTGAACAGTTAGCTAAGTGAGTAAGTACATATTATTTTTGTGTTGACAAAGAACGTAAATCGTCATTCTTAACATGATAACTTTGCTTGAAGCATTCATATATCATCAATATATTACTCCCAACCTTCAAATGAAGTGGAAAAATGTATTTACATCATAACATACAAACAAGTCATAAATATATTTTGTTATGATATAATCGTACAATATACAATTCATTGCACAATAAATATTATGTGATAGGCAAGAAAAATGAAGGTATAGAAAATGAAAAAAAAAGATTGAAATTTATATTTCTTTGAAATAAATTTTTGTGAAGAGAATTTGCTGTGAACATAATCTATCCTTGCAATGAACATGTCAATTTTCGTAGAGAACGATTGATAGTGATGCCCCAAATTACTCAACTTAGCGGAAGTTCCTAATAAATTATGTTTAATGAAAGAATATTACTAGATGTCAATAGAAAAATAAATAAGCTTACGCAATTACAAAATTGAAAATTATTACAAATTTATAAAAATTGTTACTAACAACGAAATGGAAAATTATTAATAATTTTTGTTTTAAGTTGGCCAGAATAAAACAATTTTATATTTTTTTTATCATAAATTATCGCACATTATTCCTCCATTCCCCATATCAATAAATAGAAACTTTGTAAAAAATCTAACATGAGACCTCCAAAAATTCAAATGAATAATTAATAAACATAGTTATGAAATTGAAAATCACTAAACAATTTTCTCATTTTGTTTTGTTCATACATTTTCTCATTTTACACCCACATTAAGAAATTAAAACTTTGTAAATGATCTTACGTGGGATCTCCAAAATTATAGGTTGTTGTCTAAAATTAAATTAATTCGGAACTTACCTAAACATTTATGCAGAAACGCGATTCTGACGAATATATTTTTTTGTTTTAATTAAAGAACACACTCACGATCACTGATATCACACAATGAATTTATTAAAGTCTATACTTATGAGTTCACACTACTTGTTACACGTGTACTTGGCTCATTAATGTACGTAATATTATTAGACCAAACACACGAGCGCCTGCTGCAAATATTTGAGCAATACTGTTGAATGAACGTTATATTACAATGCAAAATAACTTCAGGCGCTAATTGTCAAACCAATTAAAATGTACTGCTAAGGAGATTGGGTTTTCGTAGTTGTACTTAGTGACTATATATTCTGTTCCTTACAATCATACCTTTCGGTACCATAATTTATATGTATTATACATATTATTAGTATATGAGTAGGTATAGATTTATTTACGTTTATGTACATATTATATATATATATTGATGTTTATGTTGTTTATATTTATTTGTATTAAAGTTTTATTTGTATTATTATCACTCTCGCCTACTTTTTTTCATCTCTACATCATGCAAAGGCTGATTGGTAGAAAATGCTTCCGGCATTAATTCCGCTTATACATTCTCATATGTATGAAGTTAAATAAATAAAATAATAGAAATATCTTATATAAACATTATAATTTTTTAACAATTTACTATAATTTAATTAATTAAAAATTAAATTAAATTAAATATCTTCACGCAATTCCCAATACAGGGGTAGACAGAGGTCAAGTCTAGACAATTAAGTCCCTTTGACCAACCTTCCACCGAAGATATTTTCGGGACAACGTGACAGGTGGTGAGCCCGTCGCCGCCTTTATGTCCAAGCCAACGATGAAATTAGTACATAAGTTTTTGAAAAACTCATTGGTACTGCCACCTGGGGATCGAACTCGGGTCTCTCGACTCGAAATTCCGACCACCCAACAACTCGGCTATCGTGACTATATTTAATTTAATTTAATTTAATTAATAAAACACACAAATTATTCATAAAACTTATATTATATTGACACGTATATGAAATATATAGCCGCACAAGCGAGTTCATGTAAAGGACGGTAACTAATTCTTTGACTTTAAAAATTCGCAAACACCAGACACATGGTACTTAGTACTTTCAACACCGGTACGTGTGATGAGGACGACGTGATGGGCAATGGCAGGGGAGGTTACAGTTCTCACATAGTACATCTCTGAAAAATATATTTATAGCCATTAAATATATTAAAGTAAATAACACATCAAATGCTACCCAGTCCTACCGTACTAGTATTATGAATTTGAAAGTTTGGATATTTGTATGGATTTTTTTTACTCAATCATGCCGAAACATCTTAACGACTTTGTATAAGATAGACCGTGAATTTAAAAATATCACGGTATGTTTGTCTATAAATAAAAAAGTAAGTATCTTCACGCAATTCCCACAGGGGTAGACAGAGGTCTAGTCTAGACAAATAAGTCCCTTTGACCCACGTTCCACCGAAGATATTTTCGGGACAACGTGATAGGTGTTGAGCCCGTCGCCGTCTTTATGTCCAAGCCCACGATAGAATTCGTACATAAGTTTTTTCTTTAACACACAACAAACAAGAACCCATTGGTACGAGCCTGCCACCTGGGAGATCCCTCTCGGTCCTCGGGTCACTTGCATCGAATTCCGATCACCGAACCACTATCGTGAATGTCTTGTCTCATGTGTATCTGTTTTTGTATTTCGTTATTTTGCAGGCTCAATAGGAACATATTTGTAACATCCTTTTTATCATGGGTAATTAGGAAAACGGATTCCGGGAATTACGTCATGCTATGCGGACGAAGTAACGAGCACAGGCTAATTTAAAATATATCGGAAAAAAAAGCATAGAAAAGCAGCGGTCCTAAAGAGCTGGGACTACTGGGCAAAGACCTTCCCTCAAATATTCTTTAGTAGTGACTAGATTTCGTCCGCTTCTCTCCAGTTTAGGTTGACCAACTTCTTATAACCCTTAATTTTTATATTATTTTGTCTCAGACGTTCAGGGTTTTCCACAATGTTTTCCTTCGCAAGCGATCTCGTGGAATTAATTCCAGTCCAAGTCATTCTGTTCGTCACCAAACCGATCTTATACAACTTATAACTAGCTATCTCCCATAGCTTTGCTCGCAGTTTAACACTTAACGCGGTCCCCTAATTATTTTTCTAAATTAAAAGTATTCTATAGTAGCTACTCCGCATAAGTGGCAGTGGAAGTTCTATCAAAATCGGTCCTGCTATTTCAGAGACTAGCCGGACAGATAAATATTGTAAAAAAAATATTTTGGTACATGGGCCGTATACATTCATATACATGTAGTAAAAACGATTATTTCAATGTTACAAACAGAAACTCTAATTTTATTTATATGTATAGATTACTCATCAGAACAAACTAAATAACTTTCAAATGAAAAGGCTAACAAAAGGGCCTTGAGTTCTTCAAAGTAACTTGTTTTGACGGTTTAATTTATTGTTGTAACAAAAAATTAAATAGTCGAAAGGCAAAGGAATTGAAAAATTGAAATGAAAAAGAGCTCCTTGTTAGTCTAAGTCCTACCTAATAATTACTTTAATAAATTTAAGTCAGCGTTAAGAAATAGCGTTTAATTTAATGTCGTTTAATCATGAGTTGGGTCCCCAGAAGAACAGTATGTTGCAAGAATGTATGTATGATAGCGCTACCAATCCAGGTGCATCCTGAGCATAGAACGAACCATATCATAATTACCACACATTTTTCCTTATACTAAGATAAATAATATAAAGAGTTATGATACATGAGAGAGAGAGAATGATGGAATTGTAAATACATGTAATCCATGACTCAAGAACAAACATAAATTCATCACGTTATATTCACACATGTTTGTGGGTTTGACTATATCCATTATTATTGAGCGTCTTCATCGCGAAATTCTTTTTCTTCTGAATAGATCTTTTTCTTCTGAATAGATATTCAAAGAACAAAACAAAACCAAAAAATTGAATTACACTGAACATAGAATAATATTGCGCAAAGTTAATAGAAAGGTAGTATTTTGGGATAATATAATGTCAAATGTTTAAGAGTCTAAAGACGTTAAAGACATTTTGCAGAGACATTACGACGTTGAAATTACAAAGACGTCACAGAATTCATGTCCTATCTCAGTTAGTGGACGGGTCATCGCACTATCCTCAGACATCATAATACCAAGCTAGTTACGCTCATACTTAATAACTCATGTTAATCAAATCGCGTTGAGATAACAACATTAGATTCAGATTAGAGCTTAATTGAATGACAGATTCTAGTGTCTCGATTCATGTAATAATTTGCAATCTTGTATATATCTAATAAAGTATATCAAGGAAAATATTTGATATATAGATTTATATACATCTCAATAAAAATACAGGTTATGGATACAGGAAGCAACCGAGGGAAATTGAGGGAGTCCTGTGCAGTAAATTATTCGAAAGATGTAAAGAAGTTAAGACATATATAAGTACGTGTATATTTTCTCTGAGGCAGTGGAAAACTTGACCGGGTTTAATAAATAGTTTTACAATTGTTAAAAACATATATAGAACATACATAGAAAGTGACAACATCACGTACATTGCTTTGATCCCAATGTTAGCAGCCAAACCCCATATATATCCAGACCCAAGAAAATATAATTAATGTGGACTTTCACGTTCTGTTTTATGAAAATAAAGTCACAAGTTTGTCTTG
Organism: Sericinus montela; assembly: GCA_029286605.1. Taxonomy (NCBI): domain Eukaryota; kingdom Metazoa; phylum Arthropoda; class Insecta; order Lepidoptera; family Papilionidae; genus Sericinus; species Sericinus montela. Next base: position 1,236,193 of record JAGSMR010000026.1, read on the forward strand.
TTCAAATTTCTTACACATTATTTGCAAAGTAAATCAATAGATTAGTACCATATCTAATAGTACCAATGAAGAGAGAATTAATAAATTCTCTCTTCATCGGTACTATTAGATATGTGCTCCATATAAGCTCTAGTAAAATCCGGTATATAACAATGAAAATGTCATTCGAGTCGCGGGAATCCAATCCAACAGTGCGATGAAGATTGGTAATTGCGTTACCTCAACAGTCTGTTACTATCGTGCTTCTCATTTAAATACGAGGGCCATTCCGAAACTTCGTCGTACATAGCTAGCTGTGCTGATGAATCATAGATATTGCTATATGCTTACGAAGCAACAGTGTGCTAAATGGCTCTTTGAAGACGACAGTTTGCCTACGAAAGTTGTCAGCTATTAAACCCACCTGCGCAAATGGAGGCAATAACACTCGATTTCATTATCAATGCTGGTGTTTGACTGGTTCCTCATGGACTTTATAATAGGGACCTGGCTCCTTGCGGATTTTTTTTTATTTTTTTAAAAGAAAAAAAGAAAAATGCTTTTTGTTTGCTCTTTTATAAATCCCGAGAAGGTTGTAGACGCATTCAAAACGTTTCTCTTCGAACTTTTACAAGGTGAAGTCTGGTTTGTAATTATATATATTATAACATCTATGACGACGTCACCATCTCAAAATAAACCAGATCAAAATGAGGTATACCGACAATCAGCTTGCTAAACTTGACATTCATGGCATCCTTCATTTGAGAGAGGCCTATGATCTACAGAGGACTTTCACAGGCCGCTATAAATTTGTGTATGTATCTTTTTAACGTACATACTGTATTATTATTTATACATATTTTTTAGAGTTCTCCCTAAAGCCTCTCTGCGTAAGTCTTTCTTTGTTAATGTGGGTTAACTAATACATTTTATTTCGTTGAGAACATTATATGAAGTCATAAAAGTAAGGAATGGCAAATTCATGAGAGATTTTGTGACTTCCGGTCGATGGGGTAGCAACCATTACCTAAGTTGCTACAATTTGAAATAAAAGTTAGTAATCGACTCAAGAAGCGGAGCTTTTTAATCTTTTCCGTAGTTGAAAAGCTCTCAAAAACTTTTATTACAGCAAAACTTTTGAAAGCTAAACTTAGTTACTATTCAACGTACTTGTTTATCAATCCTTTAAAATGCAAAAGAATTGATAAACAAGTCTTTACAAAAGGGGTTTATTCAGGTACTTTTTATTATATAGACATTTTTTAACTCGCTTCACGATAGCCTAGTGATTGGGTGATCGGAATTCGAGACAAGCGACCCAAGTTCGATCTCTAGGTGATCGGATAGACTTTGGACTAATGGTTTTTTTTAACTTATGCATTATTTACGGAGAAAGGATCACCACGTATCACATTGTTCAAAAATGTCTTCAATGTAAGGTGGGTTAAAAGGGCAGAGTGACCCGAGTTCGATCCCGAGCTGGCTTAATTGTCTAGACTAGGATGGAGTGAAAATGTATACATTGGTACGAGCCTGCCACCCCGGAATCGAACTCGGGTCTTTTGATTCGAATTCTAATCACCCAACCACTCGGCTAACGTGACTACACTACGAATACATATCACACTATGAAGAATAAAACATTGAGTTTAATATTACAACTACTATTACAAAACCATTTCCAAGAACATCGTCAATCTTTAAACCAAACGAGTGCTCAGAAACTCATATGGACTTTCCGTAATTGCTACCTACAGCTTGTAGAAAATGTAAAGCGTAGAATTTTAAATGATTTTACAAACTTTTATATTCTTCAAGTGTATTTATTACAGAAATTTCATCCTCCGCTGTGTATCGTTCATTATTTCTCTTAAGCGAAGCGTATTTTATTGTTCCGCAGTGAAACCGCAGTGCAAGATATTCAATATAGATTATATTGAATGTAATATTTCCGCTGTCTAATTATTAATTTTGTTTTTAATTTTTAATACTCTATTTACAGAAACAATATATTTTATACTTACAATACTTATCCAACTACTACAATAATCGAATCTTCCTACGAAGAATTTACAGATAATCAGCAGAACTGATCTTGATACAAATTTATAGCAAGATACTGTATATTACAAAGAGGAGCACGGGATACTTATCTGGAATATATGTTTATCATCAAACTTTGCAAACTAATAAAAGTCCTACTCAAATGAGATCACAGTTAATAAATCAGAGATCATTCTTCCACAAAGCAAGAAACCGAAGTAGTAACTATCGGAAATTTTCAATATTTCATAACACTCAGTCTAAGCAAAGTTGGTCAAATCTCAGTCGTTTCGTCCCACCATAAAAATGAAATTTATGTTACTGAATCTCGATACGCTAGCACGTGCTATATGGCTAAGGAAAGTCTCTCCAAGACAGTTTGAATGACAAACGTGGGGATTACGTTTGTCATTCTAAGGTAAATTAATTAAAACCCCTAAGGTAATTTAAAATTAAACAAAGTATTTTTTTAAAGATACTTTAAAAAAAAATAAGTCTTCAGAGGACTCGACAATTTAGTCTTTCGACCGAAATTTCACCATAACTTATTAGTTGATGCAACGCAACATGTGGTGAGCCTATCGTCATCTTAGTGTCTAAGCCAAACATGATGTACCAATCTAGTTATTCCCTTGTATTCTCCAACCTTGACTGCAGACGCAGAGAATCATCAATACCACAGTAGAGCCATTACAGAAAGAACGTAACCATAATTTACATAACTTCAAAAAATGTCACTGCCCTTTTAAAAAGGTAGGTGTAACAGTAAGAGTACTTGTGCCATTCTTGATTACAATAAACCTGTAGTTTTAGTCTGCTAAACTGCAGCAACTCTTTTCCTGCTAAACGTTTGAGAACTTTATTAAATTTACTTAAATATTGTGTTACGCTAATAGGATGTTAATTATATGAAGGAAACAAAATATTGGTAAATATGTATATTATGCATTGTTTGTTGTATCGACTTAATAATAAACCACCCCGCTTTGATGCTCTTTACAGCAAACCCTTCTTACTTCTGGGTGAGGGCTACGTCCTAGAGTGAACTTTTTCGGACCGTTTAGTTGTAATTTATAACGACTATGTACACCTCTTCAACTGAAGATTAGATCTATTTATTGTAAAATTTGTTAAAGAGTATTTGTCCGTAACAAATCCTTTCTACAACGAGCAACGTAAGAGGACTGTAGCTCTGAACCTGACGAGACTGTATCGTATTTGTCACAAAACTTCACTGCTAAGAAATTAAAAAAAAAATAATTAAACTATAACTGAGCGACGTTCGGATACGCAAAAACTATTAAAAATCTTAAAGGCTTCAGACCAATTTAATTAATCAAATTAACACAAAGATGTGACTGCGTAATATTAAACTTTTAGATGTTTTTAACTATTTCTGGATTTGAAATTTAATGTATGGCATTTGCTAAAGTTCATTACAATATAATATTATATTAATATGATAAAGCCATTTTTAATTTTTATTAGCCGTCACGATAGCCGAGTGGTTAGGTGTTCGGAATTTCGAGTCAAGAGACCCGAGTTCGATCCCCAAGTGGCTGGCTCGTACCAATGGGTTTTTCAAAAACTTATGTACGAATATCGTTGGCTTGGACATAAAGGCGGCGACGGGCTCACCACCTGTTACGTTGTCCCGAAAATATCTTCGGTGGAAGGTGGGTCGAAGGGATATAATTGTCTAAACTAGACCTCTGTCTACCCCTGTGTTTGGAATTGCGTATCGATTTTTTTTTAATTTTTATTAAAAATTATTTTAAAAAATATTTCGAAATATCAATTTTAAAACCCATTTCTTATTCCGGTTGTTATTGTCTCTAAGACGTTATTTTATTGCTACCTTCCAAATTTTATTGACGTTGAACCTAATACAGAGCAAGTCGAGCCAATAACTAAACACATTAGACACATTACCTATTTCATGTCGGGTCTCTCTAAAAGTTATTTTCTTCGTATTCCTCATAGCATTCAGAGAGATATAATATTTTGTGTATATATGCTACTTAAATTATCAAATGACATAGGGGATAAAAACTGACTTGACATTTGCTGAATTTTGAAAGAGACCGTATACTTAAGAAAGAAGAAATAAACAATTAAGTCTATTCGACCCATCTTCCACCGAAGATATTTTTGGGACAATGTAACAGGTGATCAGGCCGTCGCCGTCTTTATGTCCAAGCCAACGATATAATTCATACATGCGTTTATAAATATAAGCCCATTGGTGCGAGCCTGCAACAAATGAACTTACATTCGCATTTATAGTATTAGTATGATAATGGAGACGTACACACATACTCTTAGAAAAACATTACTGCATCTGCGCAGTCGGTTGATAAATGAAGAACATGTGTTTATTAACGTTGTACATGTCATGATATTGCAATAAAAAATCGAAAAAAGGATATATTTGCACGTTATTTGTAACTACAAGTTATTTATATAATAGTTATACAAAAAATATGAAATGCGATAAGGTACGAATTCACATATCAATTAACTTATTCTCCGAAGCTGAGCTCACAGCTCTAATGGGAACTTTTCGGAATCGAAGTTATTTTCGACTCAAACAATGTGAATTATACTTTAGTAAAGCTTTGACTGATGCTTCAAAAAGATAAGAAAGGTATGTTTTGGTCACCTGTAGGGATGAAACATAAAATTCTATTAACATGAATGTTTAATTAAAAAAAATACTAGCAATGCCGAATAACACTAATAGTATTCATGTTAACCACTCAAATTGAGCTCCAATGCTTGTGTCTAGAGAGGTTTACGACAATAGTTGAATAGCGGGCCAGAACTTGCGACGTTCCACACACAGACCACATTCTGGACCATTACTCTATTGAAGCTTTTTGTTACTTCGTATATTTGTACTGTTATTAATGAGTCGTTGACGTATATTACACACATATAACATTATATGACTTTTTTGACTATAACATACCAGATGTGAATATGGTAATCTAAGCCGGCGCATCATAATTTATTTCTTACCGAACTCCACGCCATTACCAATACTGGGGTAGACAGAGGTCTAGACAATGAAGACCTTTCGGTACACCTTTCATCAAACCAGCTGTCAGATTATCCCAAAAATTTGTATCTTTATGTTATTCAAGCAAACAATATCATTCGCAGATAAGTTTTGAAAAAACCCATTGGTAAGAGTCTATCAGCTGGGGTCAATGTCTGGTCTCTTGACTGGAATGGGATGTTGTTAAATTATTATAGTTTATTTATAATATGTCTTTATTGGATCTCCGTGGACGAGTGGCGTATTCGCCGGCTTCCCAAGTGTCGCCAGCACTAAAATCCCGGTTCGATTCCCGGACGGGTTTATGTAGAAAAGATCCAGTGAACTAGAATGTTATGAAAGCGTAAAGAGAATTATAATTGGTAATGTTTTTTTGCTCCATATGATTCTTGAAATATTACTGTTAAATTTAATTACATAATAATATTTTTGTAATATGAAGTTTTCAACAGTTATTGCTTATTCGACGCACAGCAAAGCGGAGTTTTATGAAGAAAATTTATTGCAATGGCTCATAAATTTATATCTGAAAAGTTTCTCAAACTTAATCGACGTAAAATTTGAAAGGTTTCATGAATACAATGAAGGTTTTTTCAATAAAATTTTGCAACAAAAACCTCTTTGTACTCGTAAATATAGGATTTTATTAAAATTCAAAAACGCGTCTGTATAGATCTATTCAATTCTATAATCCACAACATACTACGGCCAAGATTGGCCTGACTGTCTGTCCTGAGAATATTTTATGTGAGTGAGTATTTTAAATGAGTTTTTCAGGCAAATGAATATATACCTCATAATATCATTACGATAGTGAAGCGATATAAGAAGCTCGGGATTGGGAATGGCGGCCAATTTAGGACTCGACGAAATTGCTTACATCGTGCTTTTGAAGTTCTGGTGATGCAAAAGATATACACGATTTCCTGTATCCTCAAACACTCACCGATGAAGCTATAAAAGCCAGAAAGGCTAACGTCTCTACATAAGAAGCTCGTGAATGGCGGCCAATGTAGGACTCGACAAAATTTCTTACATCGTGCTTTTGAAGTTCTGGTGATGAAAAAGATATACACGATTTCCTGTATCCTCAAACACTCACCTATGAAGCTGTGATAGCCCGAAAGGCTAACAGCGTGAACGTCACCTAATACATTTAAAAAACCTGTAAAAAGGTCCAAAGACACCATGAGGATTTATGTTCAAGCTTAAAGTCATGAATGAAACTCACAGTCATAGCTTAACTTACTTACTCAACAGCCTAGAAGTCAAATAGTATTCTACTGTAAAGAGGATATCCCATGATCGCGATCACAATGCGAGACACCCTACCTTGTTCAATTAAATTTTGATTTATATTAACCTATAAAGACACCAATGAGAAGAAAAGAAGTGGCAAAGAACTCTTACGCCGATATCACACACCATAAATTAAATTATATTTGAATGTTATATCCATTAATTAGATGGATTGGAATTCTACAACAGTAAACTTTTGCTTGCTATATTGACTTAGTCACGCTGACACCAGTTTAGTACTTTTATTGGAATTTTGCCAAGACATAACCTAAACTATACCGTAATGTATTTCACCGTGCACCTTAGATATGGAACATCTCACAGCCCATAATGTCTTGTTCAATCTGTATAATAATATTATGCGGACAAAGCCTTTTGCTAACAAAAGGATAAGGAAAACAAAAATAACATAATGTTGTACTGAAACAGAATTAGAAAATGCTTCAAGACAATACGTTGTTCCAAAATGAGCTCGATTAAAATATACGTTGAAAGGATTAAATTGTCTAGGCTTCAACTACCCACGTATTGCAAGAAGTGAAAATGAATTATAGATGATAAAAACTCTGGTTTGTAACAAACTTTGAAATAAAGTTGAAAGTAAGAAGTTGAAAGCAAGAAGTTAAAAGAAAACTCTACTTAATTCGACAAATACTCGAATAACTGAGCAATAAAAGCAACTTTTTCACCCATAATGTAGAATGATATCTTAAAAAAGAAACATAAAACTTTTGGAAAAAATAATAACTTAATTAATAATATAATTCATAGACATAAACCATTGAGCAAATTTTATTTTACTTTATCCATATTGACATAAAAGACCGCGACGGTGTCACCACTGTCACGTTGTCCCAAAGAAATGTCTCCGGTGAAACGTTGTTCGAAAGGACTTCATTGTTTAGACCTCTGTCTATCCCTGCATTAGGAATGGCGGGAAGATATTTTTTATTTTATCCGCTGTACAATTCCGCATGCGATATTGTACAATGTTTAAAAAGAAGAGAGAGAAGGGTTTTTGAAATGTCCTCCCAAATTTTATTCCTACATTTCTTAAATGCAAGAAATCGACTTTTACATCTGAAATTATCTGCAGGCTGCCAGAAAAGGTAACACAAATCAGTGAGAATCGCTCGTGAAAAATAAAAAAAGTGTTATATCTTCTATTATACGGTTACACATAAATTCAAAAAACATTACCATGATAATTATCATACACAACTTTTAATTAAAAGTTGTGTAATATGTAACAAGAAATTTCATAAAGTTAATGTGTCACAAAAGCTGAGTGGTCGGGTAGTCAGAATTTCGAGTCAGAAGATCCGAGATCGATCCCCATGTGGCAAGCACGTACCAGGGTTTTTCAAAAACCTATGCACGAATTATATCGTTGGCTTGAACATTGACGTCGACGGGCTCACCACCTGTCACGTTATCCCAAAAATATCTTCAGTGGAAGGTAGGTCGACACCACTTAATTATCTAGACCTCTGTCTACCCCTGTATCGAGAATGGCGTGAATATATTTATTTATTGAGAAATTTAGTAAATAAAACAAATTAAATGCTTTTTTTAAATATGTCTTTAATAATAAAATTGAACTATTAAGGTGTACATGGCATTGTCGTACTGTCTCATATCTGTAAAGAAACGGACATTGGACTGGAAGTTAGAATAATATCAGGCAGATGGCGCTAACGCCCAAAGAGGCATAAGTAAAAAGTAAAAGATTTAGAAGTTCAACTGTAATTTAGAAATTATACGTAATATATAACATGGTGTCTCGGAGCAATGAGCGTTGCCGCCGTAAGACAGGTCGCGGGTTCGTATCCCACCCGTGCCAGTTGAATTTTAAAAATTTCTCTTTTATTTAATGGCAAAAAAGTCCAGCATCTTTAAAAATTCGATAAATTTGTACTAGTAAGAAATGAATTGTAAAAAATAGTACAACAATTATTGATTCGATACAAAAACTCATCGTCTATTTGGTTTTTCGGATCACGTATTCTCCGAATCTGTTATCATGTTATGTGTTGATGGCAAAAGCGATCTTTAAAGCCTTTCTCGTGTCATCTTTACTTATAATGAAATGATGACGGCTTCTTTAATTAGGCTCTTAAAAGCCGTCTGTTAATTAATCGTTAGGTCGATGTCACTAAAAAATCTCGACAGCCGAGTGGTTGGGTCATCGGAATTAGAGTTAGGAGACCCGAGTTCCAAATAGAAGGCTCGTCCATTGAGTTTTTAAGAAAATAATATGTGAGATTTGTGTTGTTGGCTTGGACAGAATTACGTAGACAGGCTCCCTACCAGTCACGTCCCGAGAAATGACTTGATGAAAGGTGGGTCGAAAGGAGGAATTATCTAGACCTCTATCTACCCCTGTATTGAGAATGGCATGAAGATATTTTTTCTTCAATGTCACACAGCACTTTATATACCACACCCACAAACAAATCACTGTATGATAAGTGTAAGAATGTCGCATTTTCTTTCACTACATTAGGCAGATAGACCATATAAAAATTTTCTTATGTGAAACACTTATAGCAGAGCATATACATTAATTCTACATAACCGAGAGCAGTAAAAGAATTTAATTTAATTTTGCCTCCACTTCTTGGAACACAATGACCACATAAAGTATATCTTTATTTCTTTTTTATTATACAACAGCAATGTAGTCCAGGCCAAATGTTGCAGAATAACTTATGAACAGTATTGCGTTAGTTATAAAGCAGAATATTCTTTTAGTAAAATAAGGTTTACTTTAAAAGTAGATGAAAGAAGAAAGTGGTAACACTCTATCTAATGGTAAGTGGTTACTCCAGCACATGGACATCTGTAGCCTTTTTTAATCAAGGAACAGATGCGTTGTCATCTAAAAACTAAGATGCCCATACCCATTGACCTCATTGCCTATAGTTACACTGGTTCTCTATACATTTTAAACCGGAACAATGCAAGTCGCGTCCCGAAGATCCGTATCCGTAGAGTTAAACTTATTAGTATTCGACTAGTTTTCGATCGCATACTCAAAAGAGCATTTTGAGGCATCGATTGTAATGCTATGTCTATGTAATAATATAAAAATATATAATAAACTACCATATGAGATAAAAGAGCAAAGAGATATGACACAATTTAAGACTAAGTTCAAGCCTGGCTATTGCCTAAAAGTCATTATAACATAAAATCAATTTATAAATAAAAGCTGAAATCAGAAATTTTTCCCTTCACAATTTTAATTTAGTCGCGATAGCCTCCTAAATACGAGTTCCTATTGGGTAATAGGAATTCGAGTTCAATCCTCATAAGGATAGGTTCGTACCTATGATTTTTTTCAAAAACTTTCATACGATTTATATCGACGACAGGCACACCACCTGTCACGATGTCCCAAATTAAACTTAGGTGAAATGTGGAAATTACTAAATAGTTAAGACCTCTGGATACGCCTGCATTGGGAAATGCGTGAAGTTAAAAAAAGTATGAGTGTAAGCATATGCTACATTTACTTATAAGTATTGTAACATGGCCGAAGGTTATGGAACTATCCTTCTAGTCCTCCTTCCTATGTTACCAGTAGACCGCCAAGTATGAGTGGCGTACATATCTGTTTCGAGGGTCGCCAGCTCCGAAGCCCGGATTCGATTTCCGGAGAGATCAATGTTGAAAACGACTTTTTCTACATTCGAGTCTGGGGTTTATATGGTTCCGTTATTTCGAATTCCATAACAGAAGTGCTCTTTAGCTTCTTACTTTGGGATCAGAGCAATTAATGTAACGTTGTTCCTGTCTATATGTTTATATATAAAAGTTAAGAAATATAAAAGAGTTTCTTTTTCACTTACGTAACTTTCTAATCACGTAAAAATGTCTAAATGGTTGTATAGATTGTAATGAAATTTGCAAACCTATCGTTTATAAACTGAATTAACATATTGGATAACCTTCATCACAGAGAAATGCACAATTTCAAACAGTGTTTAAGATCTGTAACACGATTTTCTTTAATGGATTTGTTCTATATGGAGTTCAAAGAGAGACCAATGGTATATTTTTGCGGAAACTTAAAGGCTCTGAAAGGTAGGAATTTCGATAAAATACGCGAACAAGGTCATATGACAGTTGTGGCGGCTTTAGAATATGCCAAAAACTTTCATCCTGTGATTGTATCTCTTGGCCTTATAACTTCACGCAATCTCTGAAAGGCCCACACAGGCCTTTCAGAGATTGCTGTATCCCTGTATCGGGAATTGCGTGAAGATATTATATATATAATATCTTCACGCAATTCCCAATACAGGGGTAGACAAGTCTAGACAATTAAGTCCCTTTGACCCACCTTCCACCGAAGATATTTTCGGGACAACGTGACAGGTGGTGAGCCTGTCGCCGCCTTTATGTCCAAGCCAACGATGAAATTCGTACATAAGTTTTTGAAAAACTCATTGGTACTGCCACCTGGGGATCGAACTCGGGTCTCTCGACTCGAAATTCCGACCACCCAACAACTCGGCTATCGTGACTATATATATATATATATATATATATATATATATATATATATATATATATATATATATATATATATATATATATATATATATATATATATATATATATATATATATATATATATATATATATATATATATATATATATATATATATATATATATATATATATATATATATATATATATATATATATATATATATATATATATATATATATATATATATATATATATATATATATATATATATATATATATATACATAAACATTATCTTGGGTACCACAAATGATTGAGCTAAGCAGAAAGATGTTTGTCGCAATAGGTTCTCTCCGAAGATTGCGCAACATACTCCCCATTCCTACTAAGATTGTGCTGGCTCAGTCTCTCCTCCTACCGATCCTTGATTACGCGGACACTTGTTATCTTGACCTAACCGAAGAGCAAGTTAACAAACTTGAGCGGCTTCAGAATTATTGCATAAGGTTTATATTTGTGTTGCGAAAATATGACCACATCTCCGAATTCCGCCTTAAGCTCAAGTGGCTTCCAATTCGCCTTCGCAGGAATACTCATATTCTTCATCTTCTTTACTGCATTCTGTTCAATCCCAATGCTCCACATTACTTGAAGGATAGATTTGAATATCTAAGTAGTTTACATTCTTTTCCACTCCGATCACAAAATAATTATCTGCTAAGTACTCCAAAACACTCTTCTTCCTTCTATGCTAACTCTTTCACTGTAACTGCTATACGACTTTGGAATTCTCTTCTCCTTTATATTAGACAATCTCAATCTCTTTCTATCTTTAGAACTAAATTAAAACTTCATTACCTATCCTTTTAATAATCTGTCGTCTATTGCTTATAGAAAATTTGTTTTATATTTATATATATATATATATATATATATATATATATATATATATATATATATATATATATATATATATATATATATATATATATATATATATATATATATATATATATATATAGATTAGATGCTATGAAAACTATCATTACTGCTCAATCCGTCTGAATCACAGAAGGAAAAAAAACTGTCGTCTAATATATCATTACCAGTAATCATTGAAAGGTGAATATTATATGAGTTATGGACAAAATAGACAAATATAAATATATATATAAAAATAAGAATTTAAGAACTGAAGAACCCACCCGCCAGTTACAAGGAAAGATCTCACTTCATAAAACCTAAATAACAAAAATGACCAAAAAATAATAAAAACAAAAAAATCCTTAAATCTAAACAACAAGTACACATTTATCTAATCAAAATTAACAAAAGAGAAAAAAAAGAGTATTATTAAAACAACAAAAACAGTAGTGATGACAAAAGTACTTCGCAAGTAGTTTCTTCTTTACAGTCATACAAGAATAAATATGGTTATCTGTGTAGTATTATGGTTACCTAATCCTTGTATCCAGAGCAAATATTTCTCTGTAGCTAAGTGTCAAATGTCACTATTGTCATGAAATCTAATATTTTAAGTCAAATAAACAATGGTAAATAAATATGACAAGTAATGTGATTATATACTCTTTGCAATTAACAAACGGTCAATATATTGAAAGACGAAAAAATTGTAAATATTGAGGGTTGAGTTATAAAATATGAAAGTGGAAAACAATTTTAACATGCAATCCTAAAACAAAGTGCAAAGTATAAGTAAAATTATTTCAATACATTGAGAAAAAAATTTAAAAGTAAATGTTTTATTATTAAATGTTGTTGATTGGGTTAGAATACTTTACAATTTTATATGAGAAATAAATGCATCGGTTACTTATTCTTGATGTTTCTTTTGGATCTGGAGGCAGTAGAAAAAAATTAAAAGTAAATGTTTTATTATTAAATGTTGTTGATTGGGTTAGAATACTTTACAATTTTGTATGAGAAATAAATGCATCGGTTACTTATTCTTGATGTTTCTTTTGGATCTGGAGGCAACGCTGGTAGTGCCTATCGACAAAGGCTTAGCAGTAGATTGAGGTATGCAGTCCAAGTCAGCCCGGCACTCAGCTCTGTGACGTGAACCGTCTGGGGCAATAATATGAATATAGCCGCCTCTTGTCCAACACTTACTGATACCGAATCGCTGCCTTGCATCCATGAACACGCTATGACGACTCTTTGTTAGAAACTCTGACTGAGTTATACCACTACCTTTGAGAGCAGTCTTCGAGAACCAAATCTTGTCTCGGATTGCAACATCTGAAAACTTCACTACTATTGGCCTGGGTTTCTTACCGGTGGTACGTCCCATTCTATGAGATGACTTGATGCAGGCAGCAGTGAAGCCAGTCACGCCGAGATGTTCATGTACAATGTTACACACCTGGGTTATATCTTCTGACTTTTCCTCGCTAACTCCATGAAAAAGTATCATTTTACGGCGTCTACGCATCTCCTGTCGATCAAGTTCTGTGCTGAGAAATTCAACCTGCCTCTGTAAGGTGTTCATGGAAGAGAGCACAAAGGTCCGGAAACTGTGAAATTCTGAGCCCAACATGGTATTAGTTGTCGGTGTACTGTCGAGGCCGTGCTGAAATTCACTCATTTTCTGTTGGAACATATCTGCCAAGGCGTTAAGTGATTCTTTAACTAAATCCATACTTGTTGTGTAGTGACAGTGCAAAACAAACAAAACTGTTTATGAAGTGATGTCAAATTTGAAGTTTTTGGTAGGAAAATACTGTATGGTGGGTGCTCTTAGTCACATTTATCTAATTATATTCCAAAAAAAATTTAAAAATACTTGTGTTTATTAATTTTAAACTTAAAAATTACAGAGCTGTTATCAAAAAGATGTTAACTTTTTTACACCTACCGCCCATTTTTTCCCTTACAGATTTATTAATTATTTTCATAAATCATTCTGGAATTAATTATATATGCTATCGACTCTGCAATATATACTATCGAAACCATACTAATAGAGCACAGGATACTAATTTGGAATATATATGTTTATCATGAAACTTAGGAAACTAATAGAAATCCCAGGCAAACGCGGTCCATGCAAGCTAGTGAATAAATCAGAGATCATTCTTCCACAAAGCTTCCATAAAGATTCATCCATAAAGCAAGCAAAGTCGATCAAATCTCAGTCATGCCGTTCGACCTGAAAAGTGAAAATTGAGTTACTGAATCCCGGTACGCAAGCACGTGCTATAACGGCAAGGAAATCTTTCCAAACCAGTTTGAATAACAAACGTAAGCGCCTAAGGTAATTTAAAATTGACCAAAGTGTTTTTTTTTTTTCATAAGAGAAATTCAGAAGTCTCGACAATTTAGTCCTTCGATCAAAATTTCACCGTAACTTATAATTCGGGACAACACAACATGTGGTAAGCCTATCGCCATCTAAGTGTCCAAATCAACCATAATGTACAACACTGGTTATTCCCTGGTATTTCCCCACCTTGAGTTTAGCAAAGAATCATCAACATCATAGTATAGCCATTACAGAAAGAAAGAAACTAAATACTAATACATAAATAAATAATAAATAAATAAATATCTTTATGTCCAAGCCAACAATATAATTCGTAGTTTTTGGGGACCTGGGGATCGAACTCGGGTCTCTTGACTCGAAATTCCGACCATCCAACCACTTGGCTATCGTGACTTTTTACTAATACATAACTAATCCATAATAAATATAATGTACATAACTTTCGAAAAATGTCACTGGCCTTTTACAACTTTCCTCTTAAAGGTGAAACTCTAGTCTCCTGATTTATTTTCCCAACAAGTCGGCTGTCTAATTAATGTCAACACCAAGAATGTCAACACCAAGAATGTCTTAAATTACAGGTAAAGTGAATGAAACAAAAAGTAGCTGTAACAGTAAGAGTACTTGTGCCATTCATGATTACAATAAACCTGTAGTTTTAGTCTGCTAATGATTTTTATAGGTTCTAAACGACTGGGAACTTTTTTAAATTTACTTAAACATTGTGTTACGCTAATAAGATCAATTATATGAAGGAAACAAAATATTGGTAAATATCTATTTAATGCATTGTTCGTTGATATCGACTTTATAATAAACCACCCCTCTTTGCTGCTCTTTACAGCAAACCCCCCTTACGGGTGAGGGCTACGTTCTAGAGTGGACTCTTACGGACCGTTTAGTTGTAATTTATAACGACTATTTACACGTCTTCGATTGAAGATCTATTGAATTGTAAAATTTGTTAAAGAATCTTTGTCCGTAACAAATCCTTTCTACAACCAGCAACGTGACAGGACTATAGCTCTGAACATTACCAGACTGTATCGTATTTGTCACGAAACTTCACTGCTAAGAAATTAAAAAAATAATTAAACTAATACTGATCGACGTTTGGATACGCAAGAGTTATTAAAAATCTTAAAGGCTTCAGACCAAATTAATTAATCAAATTAACACAAAGATGTGACTGCGTAACATTAAACTTTTGGATGTTTTTATCTATGTCTGGATTTGCAACTTAAAATATGGCATTTTCTAAAAGTTCATTACGTAACTGTTCTGTTAATGGGAGATAGCCATTATTCATTTTTATTAAAAATTATTTTAAAAAATAATTCGAATTATCAATTTTTAAAATCCAATTCTTATTCAGGTTTTTTGTCTCTAAGACGTTATTTTATTGCTACCTTTCAAATTTTATTGACGTTGAACCTAATACAGAGCGAGTCGAGCCAATAAATAAACACATTAGTCACATTACCTATTTCATGTTGGGTCTGTCTAAAAGTAATTTTCTTCGTATTCCTCATAGCCTTCAGAGAGGTATAATATTTTGTGTATATATTGTTAATTAAATTATCAAATGATATTAGGGATAAGGCTGACTTGACATTTGCTGAATTTCAAAAGAGGCTTTATACCTAAGAAATAAAAAACAAATAAAATAAACATTTTCACGCTATTCCCTATACAGGAGTAGGACTTAATTGTCGAGACCCCTGTGTCTCGACAACTAAATCCCTTCAACCCACCTTACACTGAAGATATTTCTGGGATAACGTGGATAGGTGGTGAGCCAACGATATAAATCGTACATTAGTTTTTAGTATTGGCCTGCAACCTGGGGATCGATTGTACTGAATGGAAGAATTAGTATAGAAACACTTTCTAGTAATGTTTAGAGCTTTCGGTGTTACCTCATAACAAACAAATGAACTTACATTCGCATTTACAATATTAGTATGATAATGGAATCGTAAACACATACTCTCGGAATAACATAACCGTCTGTCTGCGCAGTCGGCTGAAAAATGAAGAACACGTGTCTATTAACGTTGTACATGCCATTATAATATTGTAATAAAAAATCGAAATTTGCGCGTTATTTATAACTACAAGTTATTTATAAATTCACAAATAAAATATGAAATGCGAAAAGATACAAATTCACAGACCAATTAACTTGTTCTTCGAAGCAGAGCTCACAGCTGTAATGGGAACTTTTCGGAATCGAAGTTATTTTCGACTCAATCAATGTGAATTATACATTAGTAAAGCTTTGACTGATGCTTCAAAAATATAAGAAATGTATGTTTTGGTCACTTGCAGGGATGAAACATAAAATTCTATTAACATGAATGTTTAATTTAAAAAATTACTAGCAATGCCGAATAACACTAATAGTATTCATGTTAACCACTCAAACTGAGCTCCAATGCTTGTGTCTAGAGAGGTTTACGACTATAGTTGAAAGGCGGGCCCGAACTTGCGACTTTGTCTCACAGACCACAGTCTGAACTATTACTCTATTGACGCTTGTTTGATTTCTTATATCAATATATAACATTATATGACTTTTTTGACTATAACATACCAGATGTGAGTATGGTAAACTAAGCCGGCGCATCATAATTTATTTCTTACAAAACTCCACGCCATTACTAATACTGGGGTAGACAGAGGCCTAGACAATAAAGACCTTTCGGTACACCTTTCATCGAACCAGCTTTCAAGTTGTCCCAAAATATGTGTCGTCATCTTTGTGTTGTCCAAGCCAATAATATGAATCGCAAATGAGATTTAAAAAAACCCATTGGTAAGATTCTATCACCAGGGTATCAAACTCTTGACTCGAATGGGATGTTTTTGATTGTTATAGTTTATTTATAATATGTGTCTTTATTGGATCTCCGTGGACGAGTGGCGTATTCTCCGGTTTCCTAAGTGTCGGCTGCACTAAAATACCGGATTCGATTCCCGGACGGGTTTATGTAGAAAATATCCAGTGAACACAGAGTTATGAAAGCGTAAAGAAAATCATAATTGGTAAGAAAATTAAAATTTGTCCCGAAAATATCTTCGGTGGAAGGTGGGTCGAAGAGACTTAATTTTCTAGACTAGACCTCTGTTTACCCCTGTATTGGGAATTGCGTGAAGATATTTATTTATTTATAATTGGTAATGTTTTTATGGTTTGTTTTTCTTTCGATGTTTTTCTTGCTCCTCATGATTCTTGAAATATTACTGTGAGATTTAATTACATAATAATATTTTTGTGATATGAAGTTTTCAACTGCTAGCGCTTATTCGACGCACAGCAATGCGGCGTTTTATGAAGAAAGTTTATTTCAATGGCTCATAAATTTATGTCTGAAAAGTTTCTCAAACTTAATCGACGTAAAATTTGAAAGGTTTCATGAATACAATGAACATCTTTTTCACAAAATTTTGCAACAAAAACCTCTTTGTACTCGTAAATGTAGGATTTTATTAAAATTTAAAAACGCGTCTGTATAGTTCTATTCAATTCTATAATCCACAACATACTACAGCCAAACTTAGACAACCTGAGAATTACCGGTGGCAGAAGAAGAAGAAATTTTTGTATTTTTCAATGAGTTTTGCAGGCAAATGAATATATAGCTCTACATATCGGCGACGGGCTTACCACCTGTCCCGTTATCCCGAAAATATATATATATATATATATATATATATATATATATATATATATATATATATATATATATATATATATATATATATATATATATATATATATATATATATATATATATATATATATATATATATATATATATATATATATATATATATATATATATATATATATATATATATATATTGAGAAATTTATTAAATGAAACAAAATAAATGCTTTTTTTAATTTGACTCTAATAATAAGTCACGATAGCCGAGTTGGGTGGTCGGAATTTCGAGTCAATAGACCCGAGTTCGATCCCCACGAACGAACTTATGTACGAATATCGTTGGCTTGGACATAAAGGCGGCGACGGGCTCACCACCTGTCACGTTGTCCCGAAAATATCTTCGGTGAAAGGTGGGTCGAAGGGACTTAATTGTCTAGACTCGACCTCTGTCTACCCCTGTATTGGGAATTGCGTGAAGATATTTATATTATTTATTATGACTCTAATAATAAAATTGAACTATTAAGGTGTACATGACATTGTCGTACTGATGTTTCGTATCTGTAAAAAAACGGACATTGAACTGGAAGTTAAAATAATTTCAGGCAGATGGCGCTAACGCCCAAAGAGAAATAAGTAAAAAGTAAGAGATTTAGAAATTCAACTGTAATTTAGAAATTATATATAATTTCTAAATTACAATTGAATTTCTAAATCTCTTACTTTTTTCGCAGTGGAAGAGCCACGCATCAGCTTTAGTTGTTACATCAATAGGCCGGCTCGACCGGGAAAGTACTACGACCTCACAGAATAGTGGCGTGAAGTAGAAGTCTAACAAACTTCTGTGTTTCGTCTGGTGAGTGCAGGTAAACGGAGCCCTCCAAACCCCTTTCCCCCAATTTTCCCCCAATTGGGGCACTCTAAGCCCGGCAATGCATCTGCTATACCTCTGGTATTGCGGGTGTTTATGGGCGGCAGTAATCACTGGCGATCACGTATGCGACTAGTATTAGATCGCTCAAAACAGAATTTTATCACTGCGATTGTAATATTTTATATTATTTCATACACATAGTATGTAATAATATAAAAATATATATATATATATATATATATATATATATATATATATATATATATATATATATATATATATATAAAAATATATATATATATATATATATATATATATATATATATATATATATATATATATATATATATATATATATATATATATATATATATATATATATATATATATATATATATATATATATATATATATACATATATATATATATATATATACATATATATATATATGTATGTATATATATATATATATATATACAGTGCGTCGAAAGGAGGAATCGTCTAGACCATTATCTATCCCTGTATTGGGAATAGCGTGAAGATATTTATATTATTTATTATGACTCTAATAATAAAATTGAACTATTAAGGTGTACATTTCATTGTCGTACTGATGTTTCGTATCTGTAAAACGGACATTGAACTGGAAGTTAAAATAATTTCAGGCAGATGGCGCTAACGCCCAAAGAGAAATAAGTAAAAAGTAAGAGATTTAGAAATTCAACTGTAATTTAGAAATTATATGTAATTTCTAAATTACAATTAATTCTAAATCTCTCAATCGGAAGAGCCACGCATCAGCTTTAGTTGTTACATGAATAGGCCGGCTCGACCGGGAAAGTACTACGACCTCACAGAATAGTGGCGTGAAGTAGAAGTGTAACAAACTTCTGTGTTTCGTCTGGTGAGTGCAGGTAAACGGAGCCCCCAAACCCCTTTCCCCAATTCTGGGGCACTCTAAGCCCGGCAATGCATCTGCTATACCTCTGGTATTGCGGGTGTTTATGGGCGGCAGTAATCACTGGCGATCACGTATGCGACTAGTATTAGATCGCTCAAAACAGAATTTTATCACTGCGATTGTAATATTTTATATTATTTCATACACATAGTATGTAATAATATAAAAATATATATATATATGTATGTATATGTATATATATATATGTATGTATATATATATATACATATATATATATATACATATATATATATAAAAATTCTCTTATGTGAAACACTTATAGCACAGCATATACATTAATTCTACATAACCGAATAGTCACGATAGCCGAGTGGTTGGGTGGTCGGAATTTCGAGTCAATAGACCCGAGTTCGATCCCCAGTTGGTAGGCTCGTACCAATGGGTTTTCAAAAACTTATGTACGAATATCGTTGGCTTGGACATAAAGGCGGCGACGGGCTCACCACCTGTCACGTTGTCCCGAAAATATCTTCGGTGGAAGGTGGGTCAAAGGGACTTAATTGTCTAGACTCGACCTCTGTCTACCCTGTATTGGGAATTGCGTGAAGATATTTTTTTTTTTTTTTATTTACATAACCGAGAGCAGTACACGAATTTAATTTAATTTTCTCCACTTCTTGGAAAACAATGACCACTTAAAGTATATCTTTATGTCTTTTTTATTATACAACAGCAATGTAGTCCAGGCCAAATGTTGCAGAATAACTTATGAACAGTATTGCGTTAGTTATAAAGCAGAATATTCACGATAGCCGAGTTGTTGGGTGGTCGGAATTTCGAGTCAATAGACCCGAGTTCGATCCCCAGTTGGTAGGCTCGTACCAATGGGTTTTCAAAAGAAAACCTATGTACGAATTACATCGTTGGCTTGGACATAAAGGCGGCGACGGGCTCACCACCTGTCACGTTGTCCCGAAAATATCTTCGGTGGAAGGTGGGTCAAAGGGACTTAATTGTCTAGACTTGACCTCTGTCTACCCCTGTATTGGGAATTGCGTGAAGATAAAGCAGAATATTCTTTTAGTAAAATAAGGTTTACTTTAATAATAGATGAAAGAAGAAGAAAGTGGTAACACTCTATCTAATGGTAAGTGGTTACTCCAGCACATGGACATCTGTAGCCATTTTTAATCAAGGAACAGATGCGTTGTTATCTCAGGACTAAGATGGGATACCTCATTGACTATAATTATACCCATAATTATACATTTTAAACCGGAACAATGCAATTCGTGTCCGTAAGATCCGTATCGATGAGTTGAACTTAGTATTCGACTAGTATTAGATCGCTCAAAACAAATTTTATCACTGCGATTGTAATATTTTATATTATTTCATACACATACTATGTAATAATATAAAAATATGTAATAAACTTCATATGAGGTAAAAGGGCAAAAGATATGACACGATTTAAGACTAAGCTAGCAAGAGCTGACTATTGACTAAAAGTCATTATAATATAAATCAATTTAAAAATGAAAGCTGAAAACAGAAATTTTTCCCTTCACAATTTTAATTTAGTCGCGATAATGCGCGGTTCAAGAGTTCGTTGACCCAAAGTAAACTTAGGTGAAATGTGTGAAGGAAATTACTAAATAGACCAGACCTCTGGATACGACTGTATTGGGAAATGCGTAAGGTTAAAAAAAATATGAGTGTAAGCATAGGCTACTTTTTATCTGATTATAAGTATTGGAACATGGCCGAAGATCATGGAGCTATCTTGCTAGTCCTCCTTCCTATATTACCAGTAGGCCTGCAAGGCTGAGTGGCGTACATATCTGTTTCGAAGGTAGCTAGCTCCGAAGCCACAGATTCGATTTCCGGACAGATCAATGTTGAAAACGACTTTTTCTACATTCGGGTCTGGGTTTTATATGGTTCCGTTTTTTCGAATTCCATAACAGAAGTGCTCTTTAACTTCTTACTTTGGGATTAGAGCAATATATTTATATATAAAATGTAAGAAATATAAAAGTGTTTTTTTTTTTCACTTACGTAACTTTCTAATCACGTAAAAATGTCTAAATGTCAATACAATCGTATTGATTAAAATGAAATTTGCAAAGCTATCGTTTATAAGATTAGCATATAGGATAACTTTCATAACAGAGAAATGCACGATTTCAAACATTGGGTAAGATCTGTAACATGAATTTGTTTAACGGATTTGTTCTAAAGGGAGTTCAAAGAGAGACTAAGGCTACATTTTCTGCGGGAACTTAAAGGATCTGGAAGGTGGTAATTTCGATAAAATACGCGGACAAGGCCTTATGACAGTTGTGGCGGCTTTAGAATATGCCAAAAACTTTCATCCTATGATTGTATCTCTTGGCCTTAAAACTTCATAATAACCTCTGAAAGGCACCCGCATGGGAAAGTTCACAAACTATTTAATTTCACTCTCTTCGAGAGCGTTCTTAATTGAGTCGAGAAAGAAATAAGAGAGAAATAAAATAAAAAAAAAATAACAAAAAAAAATTAATGAACAAAATTGTAAAATATAATATAATATAATATAAATAAATATTTAAATAAATAAATAAATATCTTCACGCAATTCCCAATACAGGGGTAGACAGAGGTCAAGTCTAGACAATTAAGTCCCACCGACCAAGTTGACCCACCGAAGATATTTTCGGGACAACGTGACAGGTGGTGAGCCCGTCGCCGCCTTTATGTCAAACCAACGATGAAGTTCGTACATAAGTTTTTGAAAAACTCATTGGTACGAACGAGTCTGCCACTTGGGGATCGAACTCGGTTCTCTTGACTCGAAATTCCGACCACCCAACCACTTGGCTATCGTGACTTTTTAATATAATATAAAATTTTATAAATAATATAAAGTAAGATATATATATATATATATATATATATATATATATATATATATATATATATATATATATATATATATATATATATATATATATATATATATATATATATATATATATATATATATATATATATATATGTATATATATATGAACATATGTATATATTACTTTTTATCAACATACATATTATTATTTAATTGAGTGTTAATGACATTAATTTGACAACTGAACTGACAACACAATGGAGTGAATAATTTTTTTTCCTCACAGATTTATTTATTAATTTCATAAATCATTCTGGAATTAATTATATTTGCAATCGACTCTGCTATATATTCTATCGAACCCATACTAATAGAGCACAGGATACTAATTTGGTATATATATGTTGATCATGAAACTTTGGAAACTACTAGAAATCAATGAGGTCCATGCAAGCTAGTGAATAAATCAGAGATCATTCTTCTATAAAGCATCAAGCAGGAGAAATAACTATAAGAAATTTTCAATATTTCATAGCACGGCACACAAAGCAAAGTCGATCAAATCTCAGTCGTGCCGTTCGACCGGAAAAGTGAAAATTGAGTTACTGAAACCCGGTACGCTAGCACGTGCTTTACGGGTAAGGGAAATCTTTCCAAAACAGTTTGAATGACAAACGTTAGCGCCTAAGGTAATTTTAAATTAATCAAAGTGTTGTCTCAAAAGAGAAATTCAGAAGTCTCGACAATTTAGTCCATCGATCCAAATTTCACCGTAACTTATAATTCGGGACAACACAACATGTGGTAAGCCTATCGCCATCTAAGTGTCCAAATCATCCATAATGTACAACACTGGTTATTCCTGGTATTTCCCACCTTGAGTTTAGCAAAGAATCATCAACATCATAGTATAGCCATTACAGAAAGAAACTAAATACTAATACATAAATAAATAATAAATAAATAAATATCTTTATGTCCAAGCCAACAATATAATTCTTAGTTTTGAAAGACCCATTGATACGAGCCTGCCACCTGGGGATCGAACTCGGTTCTCTTGACTCGAAATTCCGACCACCCAACCACTTGGCTATCGTGACTTTTACTAATACATAATAAATATAATGTACATAACTTTCGAAAAATGTCACTGGCCTTGTACAACTTTCCTCCTAAAGGTGAAACTCTAGTCTTCTGATTTATATTCCCAACAAGTCGGCTGTCTAATTAATGTCAACACCAAGAATGTCTTGAATTACAGGCAAAGTGAATGAAACAAAAAGTAGCTGTAACAGTAAGAGTACTTGTGCCATTCATGATTACAATAAACCTGTAGTTTTAGTCTGCCAATGATTTTTATAGGTTCTAAACGATTGGGAACTTTTTAAATTTACTTAAACATTGTGTTACGCTAATAGGATCAATTATATGAAGGAAACAAAATATTGGTAAATATCTATTTTATGCATTGTTTGTTGATGTCGACTTAATAATAAACCATCCCTCTTTGCTGCTCTTTACAGCAAACCCTCCTTACGGGTGAGAGCTATGTCCTAGTATTCCTGTAATTTATAACGACTATGTACACGTCTTCGATTGAAGATTGGATCTATTGAATTGTAAAATTTGTTAAAGAGTTTTTGTCCGTAACAAATCCTTTCTACAACGAGCAACGTGACAGGACTATAACTCTGAACCTTACCAGGCTGTATCGTATTTGTCACGAAACTTCACTGCTAAGAAATTAAAAAAATTGTTACTGAGCGACGTTCGGATACAAAACAGTTATTAAAAATCAGAAAGGTTTCAGACCAAATTAATTAATCAAAGTGTTGTCTCAAAAGAGAAATTCAGAAGTCTCGACAATTTAGTCCATCGATCCAAATTTCACCGTAACTTATAATTCGGGACAACACAACATGTGGTAAGCCTATCGCCATCTAAGTGTCCAAATCATCCATAATGTACAACACTGGTTATTCCTGGTATTTCCCACCTTGAGTTTAGCAAAGAATCATCAACATCATAGTATAGCCATTACAGAAAGAAAGAAACTAAATACTAATACATAATAAATATAATGTACATAACTTTCGAAAAATGTCACTGGCCTTGTACAACTTTCCTCCTAAAGGTGAAACTCTAGTCTTCTGATTTATATTCCCAACAAGTCGGCTGTCTAATTAATGTCAACACCAAGAATGTCTTGAATTACAGGCAAAGTGAATGAAACAAAAAGTAGCTGTAACAGTAAGAGTACTTGTGCCATTCATGATTACAATAAACCTGTAGTTTTAGTCTGCCAATGATTTTATAGGTTCTAAACGATTGGGAACTTTTTAAATTTACTTAAACATTGTGTTACGCTAATAGGATCAATTATATGAAGGAAACAAAATATTGGTAAATATCTATTTTATGCATTGTTTGTTGATGTCGACTTAATAATAAACCATCCCTCTTTGCTGCTCTTTACAGCAAACCCTCCTTACAGGTGAGAGCTATGTCCTAGTATTCCTGTAATTTATAACGACTATGTACACGTCTTCGATTGAAGATTGGATCTATTGAATTATAAAATTTGTTAAAGAGTCTTTGTCCGTAACAAATCCTTTCTACAACGAGCAACGTGACAGGACTATAACTCTGAACCTTACCAGGCTGTATCGTATTTGTCACGAAACTTCACTGCTAATAAATTAAAAAAAATTGTTACTGAGCGACGTTCGGATACAAAACAGTTATTAAAAATCAGAAAGGTTTCAGACCAAATTAATTAATCAAATGAACACACAGGTGTAACTGCTTAACATTAAAATTCGATGTTTTAACTACGTCTGGATTTGCAGTTTAATGTATGGCATTGCTAAAGTTCATTACAATATTATTATATTAATAGGATATAGCCATTATTAATTTTTATTAAAAATTATTTTAAAAAGTATTTCGAAATATCAATTTTTAAAACCCATTTCTTATTCCGGTTTTTATTGTCTCTAAGACGTTATTTTATTGCTACCTTCCAAATTTTATTGACGTTGAACCTAATACAGAGCGAGTCGAGCCAATAAATAAACACATTACACACATTACCTATTTCATATCGAGTCTCTCTAAAAGTAATTTTCTTCGTACTCCTCATAGCATTCAGAGTGGTATAATATTTTGTGTATATATTTTTACTTAAATTATCAAATGATATTAGGGATAAAACTGATTTCACATTTGCTGAATTTCAAAAGAGGCTTTATACCTAAAGAAAAATAAAAAAAAAAATATCTTCACGCAATTTCCAATGCAGGGGTAGACAGAGGTCTAGTCTAGACAATTAAGTCCCACCGACCAAGTTGACCCACCGAAGATATTTTCGGGACAACGTGACAGGTGGTGAGCCCGTCGCCCGTCGCCCGTCTTTATAATTCGTACATAAGTTTTGAAAAACTCATTGGTACGAACGAGTCTGCCACTTGGGGATCGAACTCGGTTCTCTTGACTCGAAATTCCGACCACCCAACCACTCGGCTATCGTGTCTCTTTTTAGGCTTTATACCTAAGAATAAAAACAAATAAAATAAAATTTTCACGCTAATATTGATAAACTATTCCCAATGCAGGGGTAGACAGAGTTCTAGTCTGAACAATTAAGTCCCACCGACCAAGTTGACCCACCGACGATATTTTCGGGACAACGTGACAGGTGGTGAGCCCGTCACCCGTCGCCCGTCTTTATAATTCGTACATAAGTTTTGAAAAACTCATTGGTACGAACGAGTCTGCCACTTGGGGATCGAACTCAGTTCTCTTGACTCGAAATTCCGACCACCCAACCACTCGGCAATCGTGACTCTTTTAGGCTTTATACCTAAAATAAAAACAAATAAAATAAAATTTTCACGCTAATATTGATAAACTATTCCCAATGCAGGGGTAGACAGAGTTCTAGTCTGAACAATTATGTCCCACCGACCAAGTTGACCCACCGAAGATATTTTCGGGACAACGTGACAGGTGGTGAGCCCGTCACCCGTCGCCCGTCTTTATAATTCGTACATAAGTTTTGAAAAACTCATTGGTACGAACGAGTCTGCCACTTGGGGATCGAACTCCGGTTCTCTTGACTCGAAATTCCGACCAACCAACCACTCGGCTATCGTTACTCTTTTTAGGCTTTATACCTAAGAAATAAAAACAAATAAAATAAAATGGTCTGCAACCTGGGGATCGAACTCGGGTATCTTAACTCGTTATGTATTTTGTAAGGATTTTTGTACTGAATGGAAGAATTAGTATAGAAATACTTTCTAATAATGTTTAGAGCTTTAGGTGTTATCTCATGACAAACCAATGAACTTACATTCGCATTTGTCACGAAACTTCACTGCTAAGAAATTAAAAAAATTGTTACTGAGCGACGTTCGGATACAAAACAGTTATTAAAAATCAGAAAGGTTTCAGACCAAATTAATTAATCAAATGAACACACAGGTGTAACTGCGTAACATTAAAATTCGATGTTTTTAACTACGTCTGGATTTGCAGTTTAATGTATGGCATTTGCTAAAGTTCATTACAATATTATTATATTAATAGGATATAGCCATTATTAATTTTTATTAAAATTATTTTAAAAAGTATTTCGAAATATCAATTTTTTAAACCCATTTCTTATTCCGGTTATTATTGTCTCTAAGACGTTATTTTATTGCTACCTTCCAAATTTTATTGACGTTGAACCTAATACAGAGCGAGTCGAGCCAATAAATAAACACATTACACATTACCTATTTCATATCGAGTCTCTCTAAAAGTAATTTTCTTCGTACTCCTCATAGCATTCAGAGTGGTATAATATTTTGTGTATATATTTTTAACTTAAATTATCAAATGATATTAGGGATAAAACTGATTTCACATTTGCTGAATTTCAAAAGAGGCTTTATACCTAAGAAATAAAAACAAATAAAATAAAATTTTCACGCTAATATTGATAAACTATTCCCAATGCAGGGGTAGACAGAGTTCTAGTCTAGACAATTAAGTCCCACCGACCAAGTTGACCCACCGAAGATATTTTCGGGACAACGTGACAGGTGGTGAGCCCGTCGCCCGTCGCCCGTCTTTATAATTCGTACATAAGTTTTTGAAAACTCATTGGTACGAACGAGTCTGCCACTTGGGGATCGAACTCGGTTCTCTTGACTCGAAATTCCGACCACCCAACCACTCGGCTATCGTGTCTCTTTTTAGGCTTTATACCTAAGAAATAAAAAACAAATAAAATAAAATTTTCACGCTAATATTGATAAACTATTCCCAATGCAGGGGTAGACAGAGTTCTAGTCTAGACAATTATGTCCCACCGACCAAGTTGACCCACCGACGATATTTTCGGGACAACGTGACAGGTGGTGAGCCCGTCACCCGTCGCCTGTCTTTATAATTCGTACATAAGTTTTTGAAAACTCATTGGTACGAACGAGTCTGCCACTTGGGGATCGAACTCGGTTCTCTTGACTCGAAATTCCGACCACCCAACCACTCGGCAATCGTGACTCTTTTAGGCTTTATACCTAAGAAATAAAAACAAATAAAATAAAATTTTCACGCTAATATTGATAAACTATTCCCAATGCAGGGGTAGACAGAGTTCTAGTCTAGACAATTATGTCCCACCGACCAAGTTGACCCACCGAAGATATTTTCGGGACAACGTGACAGGTGGTGAGCCCGTCACCCGTCGCCTGTCTTTATAATTCGTACATAAGTTTTTGAAAACTCATTGGTACGAACGAGTCTGCCACTTGGGGATCGAACTCGGTTCTCTTTGACTCGAAATTCCGACCAACCAACCACTCGGCTATCGTTACTCTTTTAGGCTTTATACCTAAGAAATAAAAACAAATAAAATAAAATGGTCTGCAACCTGGGGATCGAACTCGGGTATCTTAACTCGTTATGTATTTTGTAAGGATTTTTGTACTGAATGGAAGAATTAGTATAGAAATACTTTCTAATAATGTTTAGAGCTTTAGGTGTTATCTCATGACAAACCAATGAACTTACATTCGCATTTACAATATTAGTATAATAAAGGAAACGTAAATACATACTCTTGGAATAACATAACACTCTGTCTGCGCAGTCGGTTGAAAAATGAAGAACACGTGTCTATTAACGTTGTACATGTCACAATAATATTGTACAAAAGATATATTAGTTTTAAGAAAGATATATTTGCGCGTTATTTATAACTACAACTTATTTATAATTCGTAAATAAAATATGAAATGCAAAAGGTACAAATTCACATACCAATTAATTTATTCCCCGTAGCTGAGCTCACAGCTCTAATGGGAACTTTTCGGAATCGAAGTTATTTTCGACTCAATCAATGTGAATTATACTTTAGTAAGCTTTGACTGATTCATCAAAAGATAAGAAAGGTATGTTTTGGTCACCTGCAAGGATGAATCATAAAATTCTATTAACATGAATGTTTATATACTAGCAATGCCGAATAACACTAATAGTAATCATGTTAACCACTCCAACTGAGCTCCAATGCTTGTGCCTCTAGTGATTTACGACAATAGTTGAATGCCGGGCCCGAACCTGCGACGTTGTCTCACAGACCACATTCTGAACCATTACTCTATTGACGGTTTTGTTACTTCGTATGTTTTAATGAGTCGTTAACGTATATTACACACATATATATATATATATATATATATATATATATATATATATATATATATATATATATATATATATATATATATATATATATATATATATATATATATATATATATATATATATATATATATATATATATATATATATATATATATATATATATATATATATATATATATATATATATATATATATATATATATATATATATATATATATATATATATATATATATATATATATATATATATATATATATATATATATATATATATATATATATATATATATATATATATATATATATATATATATATATATATATATATATATATATATATATATATATATATATATATATATATATATATATATATATATATATATATATATATATATATATATATATATATATATATATATATATATATATATATATATATATATATATATATATATATATATATATATATATATATATATATATATATATATATATATATATATATATATATATATATATATATATATATATATATATATATATATATATATATATATATATATATATATATATATATATATATATATATATATATATATATATATATATATATATATATATATATATATATATATATATATATATATATATATATATATATATATATATATATATATATATATATATATATATATATATATATATATATATATATATATATATATATATATATATATATATATATATATATATATATATATATATATATATATATATATATATATATATATATATATATATATATATATATATATATATATATATATATATATATATATATATATATATATATATATATATATATATATATATATATATATATATATATATATATATATATATATATATATATATATATATATATATATATATATATATATATATATATATATATATATATATATATATATATATATATATATATATATATATATATATATATATATATATATATATATATATATATATATATATATATATATATATATATATATATATATATATATATATATATATATATATATATATATATATATATATATATATATATATATATATATATATATATATATATATATATATATATATATATATATATATATATATATATATATATATATATATATATATATATATATATATATATATATATATATATATATATATATATATATATATATATATATATATATATATATATATATATATATATATATATATATATATATATATATATATATATATATATATATATATATATATATATATATATATATATATATATATATATATATATATATATATATATATATATATATATATATATATATATATATATATATATATATATATATATATATATATATATATATATATATATATATATATATATATATATATATATATATATATATATATATATATATATATATATATATATATATATATATATATATATATATATATATATATATATATATATATATATATATATATATATATATATATATATATATATATATATATATATATATATATATATATATATATATATATATATATATATATATATATATATATATATATATATATATATATATATATATATATATATATATATATATATATATATATATATATATATATATATATATATATATATAAGGTACGTTGTCTCACAGACCACATTCTGAACCATTACTCTATTGACGCGTTTTGTTACTTCGTATGTTTTAATGAGTCGTTAACGTATATTACACACATATAACATTATATGACTTTTTTGACAATAACATACCAGATGTGAGTATGGTAATCTAAGCCGGCGCATCATAATTTATTTCTTACCGAACTCCTCGCCATTACCAATACTGAGTTAGACAGAGGTCTAGACAATTAAGACCTTTCGGTACACCTTTCATCGAACCAGCTGTCTGGTTGTCCCAAAAATGTGTTTCGTCATCTTTATGTTGCCCAAGCCAACAATAGGTGAGAGTCAATGTTATGAAAGCGTAAAGAGAATTATAATTGGTAATGTTTTTTTGGTTCGTTTTTCTTTCGATGTTTTTCTTGCTCTACATGATTCTTGAAATATTACTGAGATTTAATTACATAATAATATTTTTGTAATATGAAGTTTTCAACAGTTAGTGCTTATTCGACGCTAAGCAAAGCGGTGTTTTATGAAGAAAGTTTATTTCAATGGCACAGAAATTTATATCTGAAAAGTTTCTCAAACTTAATCGCCGTAAAATTTTAAATAAAGACCTTTCGGTACACCTTTCATCGAACCAGTTTTCAAGTTGTCCCAAAATATGTGTCGTCATCTTTGTGTTGTCCAAGCCAATAATATGAATCGCAAATGAGATTTAAAAACACCCATTGGTAAGATTCTATCACCAGGGTATCAAACTCTTGACTCGAATGGGATGTTTTTGATTGTTATAGTTTATTTATAATATGTGTCTTTATTGGATCTCCGTGGACGAGTGGCGTATTCTCCGGTTTCCTAAGTGTCGGCTGCACTAAAATACCGGATTCGATTCCCGGACGGGTTTATGTAGAAAATATCCAGTGAACACAGAGTTATGAAAGCGTAAAGAAAATCATAATTGGTAAGAAAATTATAATTGGTAATGTTTTTGGTTCGTTTTTCTTTCGATGTTTTTCTTGCTCTACATGATTCTTGAAATATTACTGTGAGATTTAGTTTCATAGTAATATTTTTGTAACATGAAGTTTTCAACAGTTAGTGCTTATTCGACGCTAAGCAAAGCGGTGTTTTATGAAGAAAGTTTATTTCAATGGCACAGAAATTTATATCTGAAAAGTTTCTCAAACTTAATCGCCGTAAAATTTTAAATAAAGACCTTTCGGTACACCTTTCATCGAACCAGTTTTCAAGTTGTCCCAAAATATGTGTCGTCATCTTTGTGTTGTCCAAGCCAATAATATGAATCGCAAATGAGATTTAAAAACACCCATTGGTAAGATTCTATCACCAGGGTATCAAACTCTTGACTCGAATGGGATGTTTTTGATTGTTATAGTTTATTTATAATTGGTAATGTTTTTGGTTCGTTTTTCTTTCGATGTTTTTCTTGCTCTACATGATTCTTGAAATATTACTGTGAGATTTAATTACATAATAATATTTTTGTGATATGAAGTTTTCAACAGTTAGTGCTTATTCGACGCACAGCAATGCGGCGTTTTATGAAGAAAGTTTATTTCAATGGCTCATAAATTTATGTCTGAAAAGTTTCTCAAACTTAATCGACGTAAAATTTGAAAGGTTTCATGAATACAATGAACATCTTTTCACAAAATTTTGCAACAATAACCTCTTTGTACTCGTATATATATATATATATATGTATATATATATATATATATGTATATATATATATATATGTATATATATATATGTATATATATATATATGTATATATATATATATGTATATATATATATGTATATATATATATGTATATATATATATATATATATATATATGTATATATATATATATATATGTATATATATATATATGTATATATATATATATATGTATATATATATATATATATGTATATATATATATATATATATATATATATGTATATATATATATGTATATATATATATGTATATATATATATATATGTATATATATATATGTATATATATATATATGTATATATATATATGTATATATATATATGTATATATATATATGTATATATATATATATATATGTATATATATATATATATATATATATATGTATATATATATATATATATATATATGTATATATATATATATGTATATATATATATATGTATATATATATATGTATATATATATATATATATATATGTATATATATATATATATATATGTATATATATATATGTATATATATATATGTATATATATATATGTATATATATATATGTATATATATATATATGTATATATATATATATATATGTATATATATATATATATATATATATATATATATATATATATATATGTATATATATATATGTATATATATATATATATATATATGTATATATATATATATGTATATATATATATATATATATATATGTATATATATATATATATATATATATGTATATATATATATATGTATATATATATATATGTATATATATATATGTATATATATATATATATATATATATATGTATATATATATATATATGTATATATATATATGTATATATATATATGTATATATATATATCGTCATCTTTGTGTTGTCCAAGCCAACAATATAATTCTTAGTTTTTGAAAGACCCATTGATACGAGCCTGCCACCTGGGGATCGAACTCGGGTCTCTTGACTCGAAATTCAGACCACCCAACCACTTGGCTATCGTGACTTTTTACTAATACATAAATAAATAATAAATAATAAATATCTTTATGTCCAAGCCAACAATAGGTAAGAGTCTATCAATGTTATGAAAGCGTAAAGAAAATCATAATTGGTAAGAAAATTATAATTGGTAATGTTTTTGGTTCGTTTTCTTTCGATGTTTTCTTGCTCTACATGATTCTTGAAATATTACTGTGAGATTTAATTACATAATAATATTTTTGTGATATGAAGTTTTCAACTGCTAGCGCTTATTCGACGCACAGCAATGCGGCGTTTTATGAAGAAAGTTTATTTCAATGGCTCATAAATTTATGTCTGAAAAGTTTCTCAAACTTAATCGCCGTAAAATTTTAAATAAAGACCTTTCGGTACACCTTTCATCGAACCAGCTGTCTGGTTGTCCCAAAATATGTGTCGTCATCTTTGTGTTGTCCAAGCCAACAATATAATTCTTAGTTTTTGAAAGACCCATTGATACGAGCCTGCCACCTGGGGATCGAACTCGGGTCTCTTGACTCGAAATTCAGACCACCCAACCACTTGGCTATCGTGACTTTTTACTAATACATAAATAAATAATAAATAAATAATAAATAATAAATATCTTTATGTCCAAGCCAACAATATAATTCTTAGTTTTTGAAAGACCCATTGATACGAGCCTGCCACCTGGGGATCGAACTCGGGTCTCTTGACTCGAAATTCAGACCACCCAACCACTTGGCTATCGTGACTTTTTACTAATACATAATAAATATAATGTACATAACTTTCGAAAAATGTCACTGGCCTTGTACAACTTTCCTCCTAAAGGTGAAACTCTAGTCTTCTGATTTATATTCCCAACAAGTCGGCTGTCTAATTAATGTCAACACCAAGAATGTCTTGAATTACAGGCAAAGTGAATGAAACAAAAAGTAGCTGTAACAGTAAGAGTACTTGTGCCATTCATGATTACAATAAACCTGTAGTTTTAGTCTGCTAATGATTTTTATAGGTTCTAAACGATTGGGAACTTTTTTAAATTTACTTAAACATTGTGTTACGCTAATAGAATCAATTATATGAAGGAAACAAAATATTGGTAAATATCTATTTTATGCATTGTTTGTTGATGTCGACTTAATAATAAACCATCCCTCTTTGCTGCTCTTTACAGCAAACCCTCCTTACGGGTGAGAGCTATGTCCTAGTATTCCTGTAATTTATAACGACTATGTACACGTCTTCGATTGAAGATTGGATCTATTGAATTGTAAAATTTGTTAAAGAGTCTTTGTCCGTAACAAATCCTTTCTACAACGAGCAACGTGACAGGACTATAACTCTGAACCTTACCAGGCTGTATCGTATTTGTCACGAAACTTCACTGCTAAGAAATTAAAAAAATTGTTACTGAGCGACGTTCGGATACAAAACAGTTATTAAAAAAAAAATTGTTACTGAGCGACGTTCGATACAAAACAGTTATTAAAAAAAAAATTGTTACTGAGCGACGTTCGGATACAAAACAGTTATTAAAAAAAAAATTGTTACTGAGCGACGTTCGATACAAAACAGTTATTAAAAAAAAAATTGTTACTGAGCGACGTTCGGATACAAAACAGTTATTAAAAAAAAAATTGTTACTGAGCGACGTTCGATACAAAACAGTTATTAAAAAAAAAATTGTTACTGAGCGACGTTCGGATACAAAACAGTTATTAAAAAAAAAATTGTTACTGAGCGACGTTCGGATACAAAACAGTTATTAAAAAAAAAATTGTTACTGAGCGACGTTCGGATACAAAACAGTTATTAAAAAAAAAATTGTTACTGAGCGACGTTCGGATACAAAACAGTTATTAAAAAAAAAATTGTTACTGAGCGACGTTCGGATACAAAACAGTTATTAAAAAAAAAATTGTTACTGAGCGACGTTCGGATACAAAACAGTTATTAAAAAAAAAATTGTTACTGAGCGACGTTCGATACAAAACAGTTATTAAAAAAAAAATTGTTACTGAGCGACGTTCGGATACAAAACAGTTATTAAAAAAAAAATTGTTACTGAGCGACGTTCGGATACAAAACAGTTATTAAAAAAAAAATTGTTACTGAGCGACGTTCGGATACAAAACAGTTATTAAAAAAAAAATTGTTACTGAGCGACGTTCGGATACAAAACAGTTATTAAAAAAAAAATTGTTACTGAGCGACGTTCGATACAAAACAGTTATTAAAAAAAAAATTGTTACTGAGCGACGTTCGATACAAAACAGTTATTAAAAAAAAAATTGTTACTGAGCGACGTTCGATACAAAACAGTTATTAAAAAAAAAATTGTTACTGAGCGACGTTCGATACAAAACAGTTATTAAAAAAAAAATTGTTACTGAGCGACGTTCGGATACAAAACAGTTATTAAAAATCAGAAAGGTTTCAGACCAAATTAATTAATCAAATGAACACACAGGTGTAACTGCTTAACATTAAAATTCGATGTTTTTAACTACGTCTGGATTTGCAGTTTAATGTATGGCATTTGCTAAAGTTCATTACAATATTATTATATTAATAGGATATAGCCATTATTAATTTTTATTAAAAATTATTTTAAAAAAGTATTTCGAAATATCAATTTTTAAAACCCATTTCTTATTCCGGTTATTATTGTCTCTAAGACGTTATTTTATTGCTACCTTCCAAATTTTATTGACGTTGAACCTAATACAGAGCGAGTCGAGCCAATAAATAAACACATTACACACATTACCTATTTCATATCGAGTCTCTCTAAAAGTAATTTTCTTCGTACTCCTCATAGCATTCAGAGGGGTATAATATTTTGTGTATATATTTTTACTTAAATTATCAAATGATATTAGGGATAAGACTGACTTGACATTTGCTGAATTTCAAAAGAGGCTTTATACCTAAGAAATAAAAACAAATAAAATAAAATTTTCACGCTAATATTGATAAACTATTCCCAATGCAGGGGTAGACAGAGGTCTAGTCTAGACAATTAAGTCCCACCGACCAAGTTGACCCACCGAAGATATTTTCGGGACAACGTGACAGGACTATAACTCTGAACCTTACCAGGCTGTATCGTATTTGTCACGAAACTTCACTGCTAAGAAATTAAAAAAAATTGTTACTGAGCGACGTTCGGATACAAAACAGTTATTAAAAATCAGAAAGGTTTCAGACCAAATTAATTAATCAAATAAACACACAGGTGTAACTGCTTAACATTAAATTCGATGTTTTTAACTACGTCTGGATTTGCAGTTTAATGTATGGCATTTGCTAAAGTTCATTACAATACGATTATATTAATAGGATATAGCCATTATTAATTTTTATTTAAAATTATTTTAAAAAAGTATTTCGAAATATCAATTTTTAAAACCCATTTCTTA
Organism: Sericinus montela; assembly: GCA_029286605.1. NCBI lineage: Eukaryota > Metazoa > Arthropoda > Insecta > Lepidoptera > Papilionidae > Sericinus > Sericinus montela. The sequence continues at coordinate 1,273,317 of JAGSMR010000026.1, forward strand.
TTCCGGTTTTTATTGTCTCTAAGACGTTATTTTATTGCTACCTTCCAAATTTTATTGACGTTGAACCTAATACAGAGCGAGTCGAGCCAATAAATAAACACATTACACACATTACCTATTTCATATCGAGTCTCTCTAAAGTAATTTTCTTCGTACTCCTCATAGCATTCAAGTGGTATAATATTTTGTGTATATATTTTTAACTTAAATTATCAAATGATATTAGGGATAAACTGATTTCACATTTGCTGAATTTCAAAGAGGCTTTATACCTAAGAAATAAAAACAAATAAAATAAAATTTTCACGCTAATATTGATAAACTATTCCCAATGCAGGGGTAGACAGAGGTCTAGTCTAGACAATTAAGTCCCACCGACCAAGTTGACCCACCGAAGATATTTTCGGGACAACGTGACAGGACTATAACTCTGAACCTTACCAGGCTGTATCGTATTTGTCACGAAACTTCACTGCTAAGAAATTAAAAAAATTGTTACTGAGCGACGTTCGGATACAAAACAGTTATTAAAATCAGAAAGGTTTCAGACCAAATTAATTAATCAAATGAACACACAGGTGTAACTGCGTAACATTAAAATTCGATGTTTTTAACTACGTCTGGATTTGCAGTTTAATGTATGGCATTTGCTAAAGTTCATTACAATATTATTATATTAATAGGATATAGCCATTATTAATTTTATTAAAAATTATTTTAAAAAGTATTTCGAAATATCAATTTTTAAAACCCATTTCTTATTCCGGTTATTATTGTCTCTAAGACGTTATTTTATTGCTACCTTCCAAATTTTATTGACGTTGAACCTAATACAGAGCGAGTCGAGCCAATAAATAAACACATTACACACATTACCTATTTCATATCGAGTCTCTCTAAAAGTAATTTTCTTCGTACTCCTCATAGCATTCAGAGTGGTATAATATTTTGTGTATATATTTTTAACTTAAATTATCAAATGATATTAGGGATAAAACTGATTTCACATTTGCTGAATTTCAAAGAGGCTTTATACCTAAGAAATAAAAACAAATAAAATAAAATTTTCACGCTAATATTGATAAACTATTCCCAATGCAGGGGTAGACAGAGTTCTAGTCTAGACAATTAAGTCCCACCGACCAAGTTGACCCACCGAAGATATTTTCGGGACAACGTGACAGGACTATAACTCTGAACCTTACCAGGCTGTATCGTATTTGTCACGAAACTTCACTGCTAAGAAATTAAAAAAATTGTTACTGAGCGACGTTCGGATACAAAACAGTTATTAAAATCAGAAAGGTTTCAGACCAAATTAATTAATCAAATGAACACACAGGTGTAACTGCGTAACATTAAAATTCGATGTTTTTAACTACGTCTGGATTTGCAGTTTAATGTATGGCATTTGCTAAAGTTCATTACAATATTATTATATTAATAGGATATAGCCATTATTAATTTTATTAAAAATTATTTTAAAAAGTATTTCGAAATATCAATTTTTAAAACCCATTTCTTATTCCGGTTATTATTGTCTCTAAGACGTTATTTTATTGCTACCTTCCAAATTTTATTGACGTTGAACCTAATACAGAGCGAGTCGAGCCAATAAATAAACACATTACACACATTACCTATTTCATATCGAGTCTCTCTAAAAGTAATTTTCTTCGTACTCCTCATAGCATTCAGAGTGGTATAATATTTTGTGTATATATTTTTAACTTAAATTATCAAATGATATTAGGGATAAAACTGATTTCACATTTGCTGAATTTCAAAGAGGCTTTATACCTAAGAAATAAAAACAAATAAAATAAAATTTTCACGCTAATATTGATAAACTATTCCCAATGCAGGGGTAGACAGAGGTCTAGTCTAGACAATTAAGTCCCACCGACCAAGTTGACCCACCGAAGATATTTTCGGGACAACGTGACAGGACTATAACTCTGAACCTTACCAGGCTGTATCGTATTTGTCACGAAACTTCACTGCTAAGAAATTAAAAAAATTGTTACTGAGCGACGTTCGGATACAAAACAGTTATTAAAAAATCAGAAAGGTTTCAGACCAAATTAATTAATCAAATGAACACACAGGTGTAACTGCGTAACATTAAAATTCGATGTTTTTAACTACGTCTGGATTTGCAGTTTAATGTATGGCATTTGCTAAAGTTCATTACAATATTATTATATTAATAGGATATAGCCATTATTAATTTTATTAAAATTATTTTAAAAAGTATTTCGAAATATCAATTTTAAAACCCATTTCTTATTCCGGTTATTATTGTCTCTAAGACGTTATTTTATTGCTACCTTCCAAATTTTATTGACGTTGAACCTAATACAGAGCGAGTCAGGCAATAAATAAACACATTACACACATTACCTATTTCATATCGAGTCTCTCTAAAAGTAATTTTCTTCGTACTCCTCATAGCATTCAGAGGGGTATAATATTTTGTGTATATATTTTTACTTAAATTATCAAATGATATTAGGGATAAGACTGACTTGACATTTGCTGAATTTCAAAAGAGGCTTTATACCTAAAGAAAAATAAAAAAAAAGAAAATATCTTCACGCAATTTCCAATGCAGGGGTAGACAGAGGTCTAGTCTAGACAATTAAGTCCCACCGACCAAGTTGACCCACCGAAGATATTTTCGGGACAACGTGACAGGTGGTGAGCCCGTCGCCCGTCGCCCGTCTTTATAATTCGTACATAAGTTTTTGAAAAACTCATTGGTACGAACGAGTCTGCCACTTGGGGATCGAACTCAGTTCTCTTGACTCGAAATTCAGACCACCCAACCACTCGGCTATCATGACTCTTTTTAGGCTTTATACCTAAGAAATAAAAAACAAATAAAATAAAATTTTCACGCTAATATTGATAAACTATTCCCAATGCAGGGGTAGACAGAGTTCTAGTCTAGACAATTAAGTCACACCGACCAAGTTGACCCACCGACGATATTTTCGGGACAACGTGACAGGTGGTGAGCCCGTCACCCGTCGCCCGTCGCCCGTCTTTATAATTCGTACATAAGTTTTGAAAAACTCATTGGTACGAACGAGTCTGCCACTTGGGGATCGAACTCGGTTCTCTTGACTCGAAATTCCGACCACCCAACCACTCGGCAATCGTGACTCTTTTAGGCTTTATACCTAAGAAATAAAAACAAATAAAATAAAATTTTCACGCTAATATTGATAAACTATTCCCAATGCAGGGGTAGACAGAGTTCTAGTCTAGACAATTATGTCCCACCGACCAAGTTGACCCACCGAAGATATTTTCGGGACAACGTGACAGGTGGTGAGCCCGTCACCCGTCGCCCGTCTTTATAATTCGTACATAAGTTTTTGAAAAACTCATTGGTACGAACGAGTCTGCCACTTGGGGATCGAACTCGGTTCTCTTGACTCGAAATTCCGACCACCCAACCACTCGGCTATCGTGACTCTTTTTAGGCTTTATACCTAAGAAATAAAAAACAATTAAAATAAAATGGTCTGCAACCTGGGGATCGAACTCGGGTATCTTAACTCGTTATGTATTTTTGTAAGGATTTTTGTACTGAATGGAAGAATTAGTATAGAAATACTTTCTAATAATGTTTAGAGCTTTAGGTGTTATCTCATGACAAACCAATGAACTTACATTCGCATTTACAATATTAGTATAATAAAGGAAACGTAAATACATACTCTTGGAATAACATAACACTCTGTCTGCGCAGTCGGTTGAAAAATGAAGAACACGTGTCTATTAACGTTGTACATGTCACAATAATATTGTACAAAAGATATATTAGTTTTAAGAAAGATATATTTGCGCGTTATTTATAACTACAAGTTATTTATAAATTCGCAAATAAAATATGAAACGCAAAAAAGTACAAATTCACATACCAATTAATTTATTCCCCGTAGCTGAGCTCACAGCTCTAATGGGAACTTTTCGGAATCGAAGTTATTTTCGACTCAATCAATGTGAATTATACTTTAGTAAAGGTTTGACTGATTCTTCAAAAAGATAAGAAAGGTATGTTTTGGTCACCTGCAGGGATGAATCATAAAATTCTATTAACATGAATGTTTATATACTAGCAATGCCGAATAACACTAATAGTAATCATGTTAACCACTCAAACTGTGCTCCAATGCTTGTGCCTCTAGTGATTTACGACAATAGTTGAATGCCGGGCCCGAACCTGCGACGTTGTCTCACAGACCACATTCTGAACCATTACTCTATTGACGCTTTTTGTTACTTCGTATGTTTTAATGAGTCGTTAACGTATATTACACACATATAACATTATATGACTTTTGACAAAAACATACCAAATGTGAGTATGGTAATCTAAGCCGGCGCATCATAATTTATTTCTTACCGAACTCCTCGCCATTACCAATACTGAGTTAGACAGAGGTCTAGACAATTAAGAGCTTTCGGTACACCTTTCATCGAACCAGCTGTCTGGTTGTCCCAAAAATTTGTTTCGTCATCTTTATGTTGCCCAAGCCAACAATAGGTAAGAGTCTATCAATGTTATGAAAGCGGAAAGAGAATTATAATTGGTAATGTTTTTGGTTCGTTTTTCTTTCGATGTTTTCTTGCTCTACATGATTCTTGAAATATTACTGTGAGATTTAGTTTCATAGTAATATTTTTGTAATATGAAGTTTTCAACAGTTAGTGCTTATTCGACGCTAAGCAAAGCGGTGTTTTATGAAGAAAGTTTATTTCAATGGCACAGAAATTTATATCTGAAAAGTTTCTCAAACTTAATCGCCGTAAAATTTTAAATAAAGACCTTTCGGTACACCTTTCATCGAACCAGTTTTCAAGTTGTCCCAAAATATGTGTCGTCATCTTTGTGTTGTCCAAGCCAATAATATGAATCGCAAATGAGATTTAAAAAAACCCATTGGTAAGATTCTATCACCAGGGTATCAAACTCTTGACTCGAATGGGATGTTTTTGATTGTTATAGTTTATTTATAATATGTGTCTTTATTGGATCTCCGTGGACGAGTGGCGTATTCTCCGGTTTCCTAAGTGTCGGCTGCACTAAAATACCGGATTCGATTCTCGGACGGGTTTATGTAGAAAATATCCAGTAAACACAGTGTAAGAAAGCGTAAAGAAAATTATAATTGGTAACAAAATTATAATTGGTCCCGAAAATATCTTCGGTGGAAGGTGGGTCGAAGAGACTTAATTGTCTAGACTAGACCTGTGTCTACCCTGTATTGGGAATTGCGTGAAGATATTATTTATAATTGGTAATGTCTTTTTGGTTTGTTTTTCTTTCGATGTTTTTCTTGCTCCACATGATTCTTGAAATATTACTATGAGATTTAATTACATAATAATATTTTTGTGATATGAAGTTTTCAACAGTTAGCGCTTATTCGACGCACAGCAATGCGGAGTTTTATGAAGAAAATTTATTTCAATGGCTCATAAATTTATGTCTGAAAACTTTCTCAAACTTAATCGACGTAAAATTTGAAAGGTTTCATGAATACAATGAACATCTTTTCACAAAATTTTGCAACAATAACCTCTTTGTACTCGTATATATATATATATATATATATATATATATATATATATATATATATATATATATATATATATATATATATATATATATATATATATATATATATATATATATATATATATATATATATGTATATATATATATATATATATATATATATATATATATATATATATATATATAAGGTAATTTTAAATTAATCAAAGTGTTGTCTCAAAAGAGAAATTCAGAAGTCTCGACAATTTAGTCCATCGATCCAAATTTCACCGTAACTTATAATTCGGGACAACACAACATGTGGTAAGCCTATCGCCATCTAAGTGTCCAAATCATCCATAATGTACAACACTGGTTATTCCCTGGTATTTCCCCACCTTGACTTTAGCAAAGAATCATCAATATCACATTATAGCCATTACAGAAAGAAAGAAACTAAATACTAATACATAATAAATATAATGTACATAACTTTCGAAAAATGTCACTGGCCTTGTACAACTTTCCTCCTAAAGGTGAAACTCTAGTCTTCTGATTTATATTCCCAACAAGTCGGCTGTCTAATTAATGTCAACACCAAGAATGTCTTGAATTACAGGCAAAGTGAATGAAACAAAAGTAGCTGTAACAGTAAGAGTACTTGTGCCATTCATGATTACAATAAACCTGTAGTTTTAGTCTGCCAATGATTTTTATAGGTTCTAAACCATTGGGAACTTTTTTAAATTTACTTAAACATTGTGTTACGCTAATAGGATCAATTATATGAAGGAAACAAAATATTGGTAAATATCTATTTTATGCATTGTTTGTTGATGTCGACTTAATAATAAACCATCCCTCTTTGCTGCTCTTTACAGCAAACCCTCCTTACGGGTGAGAGCTATGTCCTAGTATTCCTGTAATTTATAACGACTATGTACACGTCTTCGATTGAAGATTGGATCTATTGAATTGTAAAATTTGTTAAAGAGTCTTTGTCCGTAACAAATCCTTTCTACAACGAGCAACGTGACAGGACTATAACTCTGAACCTTACCAGGCTGTATCGTATTTGTCACGAAACTTCACTGCTAAGAAATTAAAAAAAATTGTTACTGAGCGACGTTCGGATACAAAACAGTTATTAAAAATCAGAAAGGTTTCAGACCAAATTAATTAATCAAATAAACACACAGGTGTAACTGCGTAACATTAAAATTCGATGTTTTTAACTACGTCTGGATTTGCAGTTTAATGTATGGCATTTGCTAAAGTTCATTACAATACGATTATATTAATAGGATATAGCCATTATTAATTTTTATTTAAAATTATTTTAAAAAAGTATTTCGAAATATCAATTTTTAAAACCCATTTCTTATTCCGGTTTTTATTGTCTCTAAGACGTTATTTTATTGCTACCTTCCAAATTTTATTGACGTTGAACCTAATACAGAGCGAGTCGAGCCAATAAATAAACACATTACACACATTACCTATTTCATATCGAGTCTCTCTAAAAGTAATTTTCTTCGTACTCCTCATAGCATTCAGAGTGGTATAATATTTTGTGTATATATTTTTAACTTAAATTATCAAATGATATTAGGGATAAAACTGATTTCACATTTGCTGAATTTCAAAGAGGCTTTATACCTAAGAAATAAAAACAAATAAAATAAAATGGTCTGCAACCTGGGGATCGAACTCAGTTCTCTTGACTCGAAATTCCGACCACCCAACCACTCGGCTATCGTGTCTCTTTTTAGGCTTTATACCTAAAGAAAAATAAAAAAAAAGAAAATATCTTCACGCAATTTCCAATGCAGGGGTAGACAGAGGTCTAGTCTAGACAATTAAGTCCCACCGACCAAGTTGACCCACCGAAGATATTTTCGGGACAACGTGACAGGTGGTGAGCCCGTCGCCCGTCGCCCGTCTTAATAATTCGTACATAAGTTTTTGAAAAACTCATTGGTACGAACGAGTCTGCCACTTGGGGATCGAACTCGGTTCTCTTGACTCGAAATTCCGACCACCCAACCACTCGGCTATCGTGACTCTTTTTAGGCTTTATACCTAAGAAATAAAAAACAAATAAAATAAAATTTTCACGCTAATATTGATAAACTATTCCCAATGCAGGGGTAGACAGAGTTCTAGTCTAGACAATTAAGTCCCACCGACCAAGTTGACCCACCGACGATATTTTCGGGACAACGTGACAGGTGGTGAGCCCGTCACCCGTCGCCCGTCTTTATAATTCGTACATAAGTTTTTGAAAAACTCATTGGTACGAACGAGTCTGCCACTTGGGGATCGAACTCGGTTCTCTTGACTCGAAATTCCGACCACCCAACCACTCGGCTATCGTGACTCTTTTTAGGCTTTATACCTAAGAAATAAAAAACAATTAAAATAAAATTTTCACGCTAATATTGATAAACTATTCCCAATGCAGGGGTAGACAGAGTTCTAGTCTGAACAATTAAGTCCCACCGACCAAGTTGACCCACCGACGATATTTTCGGGACAACGTGACGGGTGGTGAGCCCGTCACCCGTCGCCCGTCTTTATAATTCGTACATAAGTTTTGAAAAACTCATTGGTACGAACGAGTCTGCCACTTGGGGATCGAACTCAGTTCTCTTGACTCGAAATTCCGACCAACCAACCACTCGGCTATCGTTACTCTTTTTAGGCTTTATACCTAAGAAATAAAAACAAATAAAATAAAATTTTCACGCTAATATTGATAAACTATTCCCAATGCAGGGGTAGACAGAGTTCTAGTCTAGACAATTAAGTCACACCGACCAAGTTGACCCACCGACGATATTTTCGGGACAACGTGACAGGTGGTGAGCCCGTCACCCGTCGCCCGTCTTTATAATTCGTACATAAGTTTTGAAAAACTCATTGGTACGAACAGGTCTGCCACTTGGGGATCGAACTCAGTTCTCTTGACTCGAAATTCCGACCACCCAACCACTCGGCTATCGTTACTCTTTTTAGGCTTTATACCTAAGAAATAAAAACAAATAAAATAAAATTTTCACGCTAATATTGATAAACTATTCCCAATGCAGGGGTAGACAGAGTTCTAGTCTAGACAATTAAGTCCCACCGACCAAGTTGACCCACCGACGATATTTTCGGGACAACGTGACAGGTGGTGAGCCCGTCACCCGTCGCCCGTCTTTATAATTCGTACATAAGTTTTGAAAAACTCATTGGTACGAACAGGTCTGCCACTTGGGGATCGAACTCGGTTCTCTTGACTCGAAATTCCGACCACCCAACCACTCGGCTATCGTGACTCTTTTTAGGCTTTATACCTAAGAAATAAAAAACAATTAAAATAAAATGGTCTGCAACCTGGGGATCGAACTCGGGTATCTTAACTCGTTATGTATTTTTGTAAGGATTTTTGTACTGAATGGAAGAATTAGTATAGAAATACTTTCTAATAATGTTTAGAGCTTTAGGTGTTATCTCATGACAAACCAATGAACTTACATTCGCATTTACAATATTAGTATAATAAAGGAAACGTAAATACATACTCTTGGAATAACATAACACTCTGTCTGCGCAGTCAGTTGAAAAATGAAGAACACGTGTCTATTAACGTTGTAATGGTCACAATAATATTGTACAAAAGATATATTAGTTTTAAGAAAGATATATTTGCGCGTTATTTATAACTACAAGTTATTTATAATTCGTAAATAAAATATGAAATGCAAAAGGTACAAATTCACATACCAATTAATTTATTCCCCGTAGCTGAGCTCACAGCTCTAATGGGAACTTTTCGGAATCGAAGTTATTTTCGACTCAATCAATGTGAATTATACTTTAGTAAAGGTTTGACTGATTCTTCAAAAAGATAAGAAAGGTATGTTTTGGTCACCTGCAGGGATGAAACATAAAATTCTATTAACATGAATGTTTAATTTAAAAAATTACTAGCAATGCCGAATAACACTAATAGTAATCATGTTAACCACTCCAACTGAGCTCCAATGCTTGTGCCTCTAGTGATTTACGACAATAGTTGAATGCCGGGCCCGAAACTGCGACATTGTCTCACAGACCACATTCTGAACCATTACTCTATTGACGCTTTTTGTTACTTCGTATGTTGTAATGAGTCGTTAACGTATATTACACACATATAACATTATATGACTTTTTTGACAATAACATACCAAATGTGAGTATGGTAATCTAAGCCGGCGCATCATAATTTATTTCTTACCGAACTCCTCGCCATTACCAATACTGAGTTAGACAGAGGTCTAGACAATTAAGACCTTTCGGTACACCTTTCATCGAACCAGCTGTCTGGTTGTCCCAAAATTTGTTTCGTCATCTTTATGTTGCCCAAGCCAACAATAGGTAAGAGTCTATCAATGTTATGAAAGCGGAAAGAAATTATAATTGGTAATGTTTTTGGTTCGTTTTTCTTTCGATGTTTTTCTTGCTCTACATGATTCTTGAAATATTACTGTGAGATTTAGTTTCATAGTAATATTTTTGTAATATGAAGTTTTCAACAGTTAGTGCTTATTCGACGCTAAGCAAAGCGGTGTTTTATGAAGAAAGTTTATTTCAATGGCACAGAAATTTATATCTGAAAAGTTTCTCAAACTTAATCGCCGTAAAATTTTAAATAAAGACCTTTCGGTACACCTTTCATCGAACCAGTTTTCAAGTTGTCCCAAAATATGTGTCGTCATCTTTGTGTTGTCCAAGCCAATAATATGAATCGCAATGAGATTTAAAAACACCCATTGGTAAGATTCTATCACCAGGGTATCAAACTCTTGACTCGAATGGGATGTTTTTGATTGTTATAGTTTATTTATAATATGTGTCTTTATTGGATCTCCGTGGACGAGTGGCGTATTCTCCGGTTTCCTAAGTGTCGGCTGCACTAAAATACCGGATTCGATTCCCGGACGGGTTTATGTAGAAAATATCCAGTAAACACAGTGTAAGAAAGCGTAAAGAAAATTATAATTGGTAACAAAATTATAATTGGTCCCGAAAATATCTTCGGTGGAAGGTGGGTCGAAGAGACTTAATTGTCTAGACTAGACCTCTGTTTACCCCTGTATTGGGAATTGCGTGAAGATATTTATTTATTTATAATTGGTAATGTTTTTGGTTCGTTTTTCTTTCGATGTTTTTCTTGCTCTACATGATTCTTGAAATATTACTGTGAGATTTAATTACATAATAATATTTTTGTGATATGAAGTTTTCAACAGTTAGTGCTTATTCGACGCTAAGCAAAGCGGTGTTTTATGAAGAAAGTTTATTTCAATGGCTCATAAATTTATGTCTGAAAAGTTTCTCAAACTTAATCGCCGTAAAATTTGAAAGGTTTCATGAATACAATGAATATTTATAAAATTTTCACGCTAATATTGATAAACTATTCCCAATGCAGGGGTAGACAGAGTTCTAGTCTAGACAATTAAGACCTTTCGGTACACCTTTCATCGAACCAGCTGTCTGGTTGTCCCAAAATTTGTTTCGTCATCTTTATGTTGCCCAAGCCAACAATAGGTAAGAGTCTATCAATGTTATGAAAGCGGAAAGAAATTATAATTGGTAATGTTTTTGGTTCGTTTTTCTTTCGATGTTTTTCTTGCTCTACATGATTCTTGAAATATTACTGTGAGATTTAGTTTCATAGTAATATTTTTGTAATATGAAGTTTTCAACAGTTAGTGCTTATTCGACGCTAAGCAAAGCGGTGTTTTATGAAGAAAGTTTATTTCAATGGCACAGAAATTTATATCTGAAAAGTTTCTCAAACTTAATCGCCGTAAAATTTTAAAGGTTTCATGAATACAATGAACATCTTTTCACAAAATTTTGCAACAATAACCTCTTTGTACTCGTATATATATATATATATATATATATATATATATATATATATATATATATATATATATATATATATATATATATATATATATATTTATATATATATATATATATATATATGTATATATATATATATATATATATATTTATATATATATATATATATATATATATATATATTTATATATATATATATATATATTTATTTATTTATAATTGGTAATGTTTTTGGTTCGTTTTTCTTTCGATGTTTTTCTTGCTCCACATGATTCTTGAAATATTACTGTGAGATTTAGTTTCATAGTAATATTTTTGTGATATGAAGTTTTCAACAGTTAGTGCTTATTCGACGCTAAGCAAAGCGGTGTTTTATGAAGAAAGTTTATTTCAATGGCACAGAAATTTATATCTGAAAAGTTTCTCAAACTTAATCGCCGTAAAATTTTAAATAAAGACCTTTCGGTACACCTTTCATCGAACCAGTTTTCAAGTTGTCCCAAAATATGTGTCGTCATCTTTGTGTTGTCCAAGCCAATAATATGAATCGCAATGAGATTTAAAAACACCCATTGGTAAGATTCTATCACCAGGGTATCAAACTCTTGACTCGAATGGGATGTTTTTGATTGTTATAGTTTATTTATAATATGTGTCTTTATTGGATCTCCGTGGACGAGTGGCGTATTCTCCGGTTTCCTAAGTGTCGGCTGCACTAAAATACCGGATTCGATTCCCGGACGGGTTTATGTAGAAAATATCCAGTGAACACAGAGTTATGAAAGCGTAAAGAAAATCATAATTGGTAAGAAAATTAAAATTTGTCCCGAAAATATCTTCGGTGGAAGGTGGGTCGAAGAGACTTAATTTTCTAGACTAGACCTCTGTTTACCCCTGTATTGGGAATTGCGTGAAGATATTTATTTATTTATAATTGGTAATGTTTTTATGGTTTGTTTTCTTTCGATGTTTTCTTGCTCCACATGATTCTTGAAATATTACTGTGAGATTTAATTACATAATAATATTTTTGTGATATGAAGTTTTCAACTGCTAGCGCTTATTCGACGCACAGCAATGCGGCGTTTTATGAAGAAAGTTTATTTCAATGGCTCATAAATTTATGTCTGAAAAGTTTCTCAAACTTAATCGACGTAAAATTTGAAAGGTTTCATGAATACAATGAACATCTTTTCACAAAATTTTGCAACAATAACCTCTTTGTACTCGTATATATATATATATATATATATATATATATATATATATATATATATATATATATATATATATATATATATATATATATATATATATATATATATATATATATATATATATATATATATATATATATATATATATATATATATATATATATATATATATATATATTTATATATATATATATATATATTTATTGAGAAATTTATTAAATGAAACAAAATAAATGCTTTTTAATTTGACTCTAATAATAAGTCACGATAGCCGAGTTGGGTGGTCGGAATTTCGAGTCGAGAGACCCGAGTTCGATCCCCAGGTGACAGGCTCGTACCAATGGGTTTAAAAGAAAACCTATGTACGAATTACATCGTTGGCTTGGACATAAAGGCGGCGACGGGCTCACCACCTGTCACGTTGTCCCGAAAATATCTTCAGTGGAAGGTGGGTCAAAGGGACTTAATTGTCTAGACTAGACCTCTGTTTACCCCTGTATTGGGAATTGCGTGAAGATAAAGCAGAATATTCTTTTAGTAAAATAAGGTTTACTTTAATAATAGATGAAAGAAGAAGAAAGTGGTAACACTCTATCTAATGGTAAGTGGTTACTACAGCACATGGACATCTGTAGCCATTTTTAATCAAGGAACAGATGCGTTGTCATCTAAGGACTAAGATGGGATACCTCATTAACTATAATTATACCCATAATTATACATTTTAAACCGGAACAATGCAATTCGTGTCCGTAAGATCCGTATCGATGAGTTAAACTTAGTATTCGACTAGTATTAGATCGCTCAAAACAGAATTTTATCACTGCGATTGTAATATTTTTATATTATTTCATACACATACTATGTAATAATATAAAAATATGTAATAAACTACCATATGAGGTAAAAGGGCAAAAAGATATGACACGATTTAAGACTAAGGTAGCAAGAGCTGACTATTGACTAAAAGTCATTATAATATAAATCAATTTAAAAATGAAAGCTGAAAACAGAAATTTTTCCCTTCACAATTTTAATTTAGTCGCGATAATGCGCGGTTCAAGAGTTCGTTGACCCAAAGTAAACTTAGGTGAAATGTGTGAAGGAAATTACTAAATAGACCAGACCTCTGGATACGACTGTATTGGGAAATGCGTAAGGTTAAAAAAAATATGAGTGTAAGCATAGGCTACTTTTTATCTGATTATAAGTATTGGAACATGGCCGAAGATCATGGAGCTATCTTGCTAGTCCTCCTTCCTATATTACCAGTAGGCCTGCAAGGCTGAGTGGCGTACATATCTGTTTCGAAGGTAGCTAGCTCCGAAGCCACAGATTCGATTTCCGGACAGATCAATGTTGAAAACGACTTTTTCTACATTCGGGTCTGGGTTTTATATGGTTCCGTTTTTTCGAATTCCATAACAGAAGTGCTCTTTAACTTCTTACTTTGGGATTAGAGCAATATATTTATATATAAAAGTTAAGAAATATAAAAGTGTTTTTTTTTTTTCACTTACGTAACTTTCTAATCACGTAAAAATGTCTAAATGTCAATACAATCGTATTGATTAAAATGAAATTTGCAAAGCTATCGTTTATAAGATTAGCATATAGGATAACTTTCATAACAGAGAAATGCACGATTTCAAACATTGGGTAAGATCTGTAACATGAATTTGTTTAACGGATTTGTTCTAAAGGAGTTCAAAGAGAGACTAAGGCTACATTTTCTGCAGGAACTTAAAGGATCTGGAAGGTGGTAATTTCGATAAAATACGCGGACAAGGCCTTATGACAGTTGTGGCGGCTTTAGAATATGCCAAAAACTTTCATCCTATGATTGTATCTCTTGGTCTTAAAACTTCACAATAACCTCTGGAAGGCACCTGCATGGGAAAGTTCACAAACTATTCAATTTCATTCTCTTCGAGAGCGTTCTAAATTGAGTCGAGAAAGAAATAAGAGAAATAAAATTAAAAAAAATTAATGAACAAAATTGTAAAATATAATATAATATAAATAAATAAATAAATATCTTCACGCAATTCCCAATACAGGGGTAGACAGAGTTCTAGTCTAGACAATTAAGTCCCACCGACCAAGTTGACCCACCGACGATATTTTCGGGACAACGTGACAGGTGGTGAGCCCGTCACCCGTCGCCCGTCTTTATAATTCGTACATAAGTTTTTGAAAAACTCATTGGTACGAACGAGTCTGCCACTTGGGGATCGAACTCGGTTCTCTTGACTCGAAATTCAGACCACCCAACCACTCGGCTATCGTGACTTTTTACTAATACATAATAAATAATAAATAAATAAATAAATAAATAAATAAATAAATAAATAAATAAATAAATAAATAAATAAATAAATAAATAAATAAATAAATAAATAAATAAATAAATAAATAAATAAATAAATAAATAAATAAATAAATAAATAAATAAATAAATAAATAAATAAATAAATAAATAAATAAATAAATAAATAAATAAATAAATAAATAAATAAATAAATAAATAAATAAATAAATAAATAAATAAATAAATAAATAAATAAATATCTTTATGTCCAAGCCAACAATATAATTCTTAGTTTTTGAAAGACCCATTGATACGAGCCTGCCACCTGGGGATCGAACTCGGTTCTCTTGACTCGAAATTCAGACCACCCAACCACTTGGCTATCGTGACTTTTTACTAATACATAATAAATAATAAATAAATAAATATCTTTATGTCCAAGCCAACAATATAATTCTTAGTTTTTGAAAGACCCATTGATACGAGCCTGCCACCTGGGGATCGAACTCGGTTCTCTTGACTCGAAATTCAGACCACCCAACCACTCGGCTATCGTGACTTTTTACTAATACATAATAAATAATAAATAAATAAATAAATAAATAAATAAATAAATAAATATCTTTATGTCCAAGCCAACAATATAATTCTTAGTTTTTGAAAGACCCATTGATACGAGCCTGCCACCTGGGGATCGAACTCGGTTCTCTTGACTCGAAATTCAGACCACCCAACCACTCGGCTATCGTGACTTTTTACTAATACATAATAAATATAATGTACATAACTTTCGAAAAATGTCACTGGCCTTGTACAACTTTCCTCCTAAAGGTGAAACTCTAGTCTCCTGATTTATATTCCCAACAAGTCGGCTGTCTAATTAATGTCAACACCAAGAATGTCTTGAATTACAGGCAAAGTGAATGAAACAAAAAGTAGCTGTAACAGTAAGAGTACTTGTGCCATTCATGATTACAATAAACCTGTAGTTTTAGTCTGCCAATGATTTTTATAGGTTCTAAACGATTGGGAACTTTTAAATTTACTTAAACATTGTGTTACGCTAATAGGATCAATTATATGAAGGAAACAAAATATTGGTAAATATCTATTTTATGCATTGTTTGTTGATGTCGACTTAATAATAAACCATCCCTCTTTGCTGCTCTTTACAGCAAACCCTCCTTACAGGTGAGAGCTATGTCCTAGTATTCCTGTAATTTATAACGACTATGTACACGTCTTCGATTGAAGATTGGATCTATTGAATTGTAAAATTTGTTAAAGAGTTTTTGTCCGTAACAAATCCTTTCTACAACTTTTTAACTTAAATTATCAAATGATATTAGGGATAAAACTGATAAAACTGATAAAACTGATAAAACTGATAAACTATTCCCAATGCAGGGGTAGACAGAGTTCTAGTCTAGACAATTAAGTCCCACCGACCAAGTTGACCCACCGACGATATTTTCGGGACAACGTGACAGGTGGTGAGCCCGTCGCCCGTCTTTATAATTCGTACATAAGTTTTTGAAAAACTCATTGGTACGAACGAGTCTGCCACTTGGGGATCGAACTCGGTTCTCTTGACTCGAAATTCAGACCACCCAACCACTTGGCTATCGTGACTTTTTACTAATACATAATAAATATAATGTACATAACTTTCGAAAAATGTCACTGGCCTTGTACAACTTTCCTCCTAAAGGTGAAACTCTAGTCTCCTGATTTATATTCCCAACAAGTCGGCTGTCTAATTAATGTCAACACCAAGAATGTCTTGAATTACAGGCAAAGTGAATGAAACAAAAAGTAGCTGTAACAGTAAGAGTACTTGTGCCATTCATGATTACAATAAACCTGTAGTTTTAGTCTGCCAATGATTTTTATAGGTTCTAAACGATTGGGAACTTTTAAATTTACTTAAACATTGTGTTACGCTAATAGGATCAATTATATGAAGGAAACAAAATATTGGTAAATATCTATTTTATGCATTGTTTGTTGATGTCGACTTAATAATAAACCATCCCTCTTTGCTGCTCTTTACAGCAAACCCTCCTTACAGGTGAGAGCTATGTCCTAGTATTCCTGTAATTTATAACGACTATGTACACGTCTTCGATTGAAGATTGGATCTATTGAATTGTAAAATTTGTTAAAGAGTTTTTGTCCGTAACAAATCCTTTCTACAACTTTTTAACTTAAATTATCAAATGATATTAGGGATAAAACTGATAAAACTGATAAACTATTCCCAATGCAGGGGTAGACAGAGTTCTAGTCTAGACAATTAAGTCCCACCGACCAAGTTGACCCACCGACGATATTTTCGGGACAACGTGACGGGTGGTGAGCCCGTCACCCGTCGCCCGTCTTTATAATTCGTACAATTAAAATAAAATGGTCTGCAACCTGGGGATCGAACTCAGGTATCTTAACTCGTTATGTATTTTTGTAAGGATTTTTGTACTGAATGGAAGAATTAGTATAGAAATACTTTCTAATAATGTTTAGAGCTTTAGGTGTTATCTCATGACAAACCAATGAACTTACATTCGCATTTACAATATTAGTATAATAAAGGAAACGTAAATACATACTCTTGGAATAACATAACACTCTGTCTGCGCAGTCGGTTGAAAAATGAAGAACACGTGTCTATTAACGTTGTACATGTCACAATAATATTGTACAAAAGATATATTAGTTTTAAGAAAGATATATTTGCGCGTTATTTATAACTACAACTTATTTATAATTCGTAAATAAAATATGAAATGCAAAAGGTACAAATTCACATACCAATTAATTTATTCCCCGTAGCTGAGCTCACAGCTCTAATGGGAACTTTTCGGAATCGAAGTTATTTTCGACTCAATCTATATATTTGACTGATTCATCAAAAAGATAAGATAGATAGATAATAAATTTGACTGATTCATCAAAAAGATAAGAAAGGTATGTTTTGGTCACCTGCAAGGATGAATCATAAAATTCTATTAACATGAATGTTTATATACTAGCAATGCCGAATAACACTAATAGTAATCATGTTAACCACTCAAACTGTGCTCCAATGCTTGTGCCTCTAGTGATTTACGACAATAGTTGAATGCCGGGCCCGAACCTGCGACGTTGTCTCACAGACCACATTCTGAACCATTACTCTATTGACGCTTTTTGTTACTTCGTATGTTTTAATGAGTCGTTAACGTATATTACACACATATAACATTATATGACTTTTTTGACAATAACATACCAAATGTGAGTATGGTAATCTAAGCCGGCGCATCATAATTTATTTCTTACCGAACTCCTCGCCATTACCAATACTGAGTTAGACAGAGGTCTAGACAATTAAGAGCTTTCGGTACACCTTTCATCGAACCAGCTGTCTGGTTGTCCCAAAAATTTGTTTCGTCATCTTTATGTTGCCCAAGCCAACAATAGGTAAGAGTCTATCAATGTTATGAAAGCGGAAAGAGAATTATAATTGGTAATGTTTTTTTGTTGCGTTTTTCTTTCGATGTTTTTCTTGCTCTACATGATTCTTGAAATATTACTGTGAGATTTAGTTTCATAATAATATTTTTGTAATATGAAGTTTTCAACAGTTAGTGCTTATTTGACGCTAAGCAAAGCGGTGTTTTATGAAGAAAGTTTATTTCAATGGCACAGAAATTTATATCTGGAAAGTTTCTCAAACTTAATCGCCGTAAAATTTGAAAGGTTTCATGAATACAATGAATATTTTTTCAATAAAATTTTTCAACAAAAACCTCTTTATACTCGTAAATATGGGATTGTATTAAAATTTAAAAACGCATCTGTATCTATTCAATTCTATAATCCACAACATACCACAGCTAAACCTGGCCTGACTGTCTGACCTGAGAATTACTGTTGGCAGAAATGGAAGAAGTTTTTGTATTTTAAATGAGTTTTACAGGCAAATGAATGTATAGCTAATGAATGTATAGCATCAAATCCGCGACTGACTCACCACCTGTCACTTTGCCTCGAAAATATTTTCGGTGGAAAGTGTGTCGAAGGGACTTAATTGTCTAGACTAGACCTCTGTCTGCCCCTGTGTTGGGAATTGCGTGAAGATTTTTATTTATTATTTATATCATCGACCAACCTTCCACCGAAGATATTTTCGGGACAACGTGACAGGTGATGAGCCCGTCGCCGTATTTATGTCCAAGCCAACGATATGAACGAAAATATCTTCGGTGGAAGGTGGGTCGAAGGGACTTAATTGTCTAGAGTAGACCTCTGTCTACCCCTGTATTGGGAATGGCGTGAAGATATTTTAAATTTTTTATTTTATTTATATCAATACGATAATGTGGCGATATCTGACGTCTCTACATAAGAAGCTCTGGAATGGCGGCAAATCCAAGCCATGACGAAATATCTTACATCAACGAAGTCGCTTTTGCAGTTCTTCCTGTATCCTCAAACACTCACCAATGTACCTGTAAAAGCCAGAAATGCTAACAGCAGTTCGTCATCTAGTACATTTAAAAACCCTGTAAAGAGGTCCAAAGACACATACCATAAGCATTTTATGTTCAAGCTTAAAGTCATGATTGAAACACACAGTCATAGATTACTTACTCAGCAGCCTAGAAGTCAAATGCAGGACATAGTATTCTACTGTAAAGATGATATCCCATGATCGCCACTCTTCAGAGTTCATAGGCGATCACAATGCGAGTCTATACTCACCTACAACGACACCAATGAGAAGAAAAGAAGTGGCAAACTCTTACGCCGATATCACACACCATAAATTCAATTATATTTCTATGTTATATCCATTAATTACATGGATTTGAATCCTTCAACAGTAAAATATTGAGTGCTTTTATTAGAATTTTGCCAAGACATAACCGGAACCAAATTGTAATGTATATCACCATGTATCTTAGAAATGGACCATCTCACAGCCCATAAAGTTTTTATCAATCTGTATAATAATATTTTGCGGACAAAGCCTTTTGCTACAATAAGGAAAACAACAATTACATAATGTTGTACTGAAACAGCATTAGAAAATGCTTCAAGACACAAAACATAATGTGCAGATGGCGACAAACCTTTCTTTGTTCCAAAATGAGCTCCATTAAAATATACGTTGAAAGTATTAAATTGTCTAGGCCTCTAACTACCCCAGTATTGGGAATTGCGTGAAGATATTTATTATTTATAATTGGTAATGTTTTTTTGGTTCGTTTTTCTTTCGATGTTTTTCTTGCTCTACATGATTCTTGAAATATTACTGAGATTTAATTACATAATAATATTTTTGTAATATGAAGTTTTCAACAGTTAGTGCTTATTCGACGCTAAGCAAAGCGGAGTTTTATGAAGAAAGTTTATTTCAATGGCACAGAAATTTATATCTGAAAAGTTTCTCAAACTTAATCGCCGTAAAATTTGAAAGGTTTCATGAATACAATGAATATTTATAAAATTTTTCAACAAAAACCTCTTTATACTCGTAAATATGGGATTGTATTAAAATTTAAAAACGCATCTGTATAGATCTATATCTATTCAATTCTATAATCCACAACATACCACAGCTAAACTTGGCCTGACTGTCTGACCTGAGAATTACTGTTGGCAGAAATGGAAGAAGTTTTTGTATTTTAAATGAGTTTTACAGGCAAATGAATGTATAGCTAATGAATGTATAGCTAATGAATGTATAGCTAATGAATGTATAGCTAATGAATGTATAGCTAATGAATGTATAGCTAATGAATGTATAGCTAATGAATGTATAGCTAATGAATGTATAGCTAATGAATGTATAGCTAATGAATGTATAGCTAATGAATGTATAGCTAATGAATGTATAGCTAATGAATGTATAGCTAATGAATGTATAGCTAATGAATGTATAGCTAATGAATGTATAGCTAATGAATGTATAGCTAATGAATGTATAGCTAATGAATATAAATAATTAAACAAATTTTCTTTGGCATTGTTATCTATTAAAAGTCTTAGGAAACGTCAAGTGGTGCGCTTGAGTGGGGTCGATACAGGAAGTGACAGAGCGGATTTTACTACTATGTGTTGTCAATGTCATTTGACTTCTGATATAAAGTGTCTTCAGAATATTCTCGGGACTTCACTTACGAAACGGACGGCAGTGTGAACGGTCATCTTCCTGTATCGAACTTACTGCGTTTCCACCCATTTATATCAGTTTTCTGATATGACTCAAGACGGATCTAACAACGAGTTGCCTCATGTGGACTACCCTACGCCGACAAGTATAATTTAATTTTACTTTATCCATATTGACATAAAAGACGGCGACAGATCCACCACTGTCACGTTGTCCCAAAGAAAAGTCTCCGTAGAAACGTTCTTCGAAAAGACTTCATTGTCTAGACCTCTGTCTATCTCTGTATTAGGAATGGCGGGGAGATATTTTTTATTTTATTCGTTATTCAAATCCGCATGCGATATTGTACAGTGTATAAAATAAGAATAGAGAGAAGGGTTTTTGAAATGTACATCCCACATTTAATTCGTACATTTTTAAAGGCAAAAAATCAATGCCTACTCTAGATAATATGTAAGAAAAAGAACTCTTTTACATCTGAAAATATCTGCAGGCTGCCAGAAAAGGTAAAAAATCAGTAAGAATCGCTCGTGAGAAATAAAGTGCTATATCTTATATGATACGATTGCACATATATTATTGATGTCTTAGAATACAAAGAAACAGCAATATTTATTGTTTATTAACGAAAATTAACATAATTACATATAAAATTTTAACATAAAGTCAAAAAACATTACCATGATAATTAATAGTTGTGTTATATGTAACAAGAAATTTCTTCCAGTTAATGTGTCACGATAGCCGAGTGGTCGGGTGGTCGGAATTTCAAGTCAGAAGATCCGAGTTCGATCCCCAGGTGGCTGACCAATGCGTTTTTCAAAAACTTCTGTACGAATTGTGTCGTTGGTTAACAATTTTCTGTTGTGTACAAAAACTCATCATCTATCTGGTTATTCGGTTTACATATTCTCCGAATCTATGATATTTAATTTAGTTAAATTTAAATTTATGTGATCATGCCATTTGTTGATGACAATATCGATTTTGAAAGTTTTTCTCGTGTCATACTTACTCATAAAGATATAATCACGGTTTCTTTAATTAATCTATCTACCTTCTTTTAATGAATCTTTAGGCCGATATCACTAAAAAGTCTCGACATCTGAGTGGTTGGGTGATCGGAATTAAAGACAGGAGACCCGAGGTCAATTTCCAAGTGGTAGGCTCGTCCATTGAGTTTTTAAGAAAAAAATAAGTAAGGTTTATGTCGCTGGCTTGGACAGATATACGGTGACAGGCTCACCACCTGTCACGTCCCAAGAAATGTCCTGGGTGAAAAGTAGGTCGAAAGGACTTTTTTATCTAGACTTCTGTCTACCTCTGTATTGGGAATGGCGTGAAGATATTTTTTCTTCGATACCACCACTTCTATCCACACCCACAAACAAACCACTGTATGATAAATATAAGAATGACGCATTTTCTTTCACTACATTAGGCAGATGTACCATATAAAAGTTCTCTTATGTGAAACACTTATAGCACAGCATATACATTAATTCTACATAACCGAGAACAGTAAAAGAATTTAATTTAATTTTGCCTCCACTTCTTGGAACACAATGACCACATAAAGTATACCTTTATTTCTTTTTTTATTATACAACAGCAAAGATGTCCAGGCCAAATGTTGCAGAATAACTTATGAACAGTATTGCGTTAGTTATAAAGCAGAACATTCTTTTAATAAAATAAGGTTTACTTTGATACTAAACGAAAGAAGAAGAAAGTGGTAACAGTTCATCTAATGGTAAGTGGTTGCTCCAGCACATGGACATCTGCAGCCATATTTATTCAAGGAATAGATGCGTTGTCATCTGAAGACTAAGATGCCTATACCCATTGACCTCATTGCTCATAATTACACTGGTTCTCTATATATTTTAAACCGGAACAAAGCAAGTCGCGTCCGGAAGATCCGTATCGATGAGTTAAACTTATTAGTATTCGACTAGTTTTCGATCGCATACTCAAAACAGCATTTTGTCGCATCGATTGTAATGCTATGTCTATGTAATAATATAAAAATATGTAATAAACTACCATATGAGATAAAAGAGCAAAAAGATATAACACAATTTAAGACTAAGTTCAAGCCTGGCTATTGCCTAAAAGTCATTATAACATAAAATCAATTAAAATCAATTTATAAATAAAAGCTGAAATCATAAATTTTTCCCTTCACAATTTTAATTTAGTCGCGATAGCCTCCTAAATATGAGTTCCTATTGGGTAATAGGAAGTCGAGTCAAGTGACCCGAGTTCAATCCTCATAAGGATAGATTCGTACCTATGATTTTTCTTTTAACTTCACGCATTTGAAATGCGTGAAGTTAAAAAGAGTTTGAGTGTAAGCACAGGCTTCTTTTTATCTCATTATAAGTATTGTAACATGGCCGAAGGTTATGGGACTATCCTTCTAGTCCTCCTTCCTATGTTACCAGTAGACCGCCAAGTATGTGTGGCGTACATATCTGTTTCGAGGGTCGCCAGCTCCGAAGCCCGGATTCGATTTCCGGAGAGATCAATGTTGAAAACGACTTTTTCTACATTCGAGTCTGGGGTTTATATGGTTCCGTTATTTCGAATTCCATAACAGAAGTGCTCTTTAGCTTCTTACTTTGGGATCAGAGCAATTAATGTAACGTTGTTCCTGTCTATATGTTTATATATAAAAGTTAAGAAATATAAAAGTCTTTATTTTTCACTTACGTAACTTTTTCTTCACGTAAAAATGTCTCAATGCTTGTATAGATTGTAATGAAATTTGCAAACCTATCGTTTATAAACTGGATTAACATATAGGATAACTTTCATCACAGAGAAATGCACAATTTCAAACAGTGTTTAAGATCTGTAACACGATTTTCTTTAACGGATTTGTTCTATGTGGAGTTCAAAGAGAGACCAAGGGTACATTTTCTGCGGAAACTTAAAGGCTCTGGAAGGTGGGAATTTCGATAAAGTACGCAAACAAGGCCATATGACAGTTGTGGCGGCTTTAGAAAGTTCGCTAACTTTTCAATTTCGTTCTCTTCGAGAGAATTCTAAATTGAGTCGTGAAACATTTAAGAAAGAAATAAAATTCAAATAAATAAAAAAATATAAGAAAAAAATTAAACAAAAAATAAGTAAATTTATGGACGAAATTGTGAAAGATAATACAATATAAAATTTTTGGGAGGGAATTGAATCAATCTAAAGGACTTATTTGTCTAAACTTCTGCCTACCCTAGTATTGGGAAATAAAGTAAAGCAAAAAAAGAGATATAATGATATAGAGTCACGATAGCCGATTGGTAGTGTGGACGGATTTGTACATACAACTTGACAGCCCAACACTGCCTTCAAAGCTAAGCTCAAAAAGCTTAGGGCTGGGGTTCCAATCCCGCTAGGGTCAAATATTTCTGTGACATTAGTTTCTTCAAGTCACGATAGCCGAGTGGTTGTGTGGACGGTTGTATATACAACTTGTTGACCCAACACTGCCTTCAAAGCTAAGCTAGAAAAGCTTAGTGAGTTCCAATCCCGCTAGGGTCAAATATTTCTGTGACATTAGTTTCTTCAAGTCACGATAGCCGAGTGGTTTGGTGGTCGGAATTTTCCAGTCGAGAGACCCGAGTTCAATTCCCAGGTGGCAGGCTCATATATATATATATGTATATATATATATGTATATATATATATATATATATATATATATATATATATATATATATATATATATATATATATATATATATATATATATATATATATATATATATATATATATATATATATATATATATATATATATATATATATATATATATATATATATATATATATATATATATATATATGTATATATATATATATATATATGTATATATATATATGTATATATATATATGTATATATATATATATATGTATATATATATATATGTATATATATATATGTATATATATATATATATATGTATATATATATATATATATATGTATATATATATATGTATATATATATATGTATATATATATATATGTATATATATATATATATATATATGTATATATATATATATATATATATATATGTATATATATATATATGTATATATATATATATGTATATATATATATATATATATATATATATATATATATATATATATGTATATATATATATATATATGTATATATATATATGTATATATATATATGTATATATATATATATATGTATATATATATATATATATATATATATATATATATATATATGTATATATATATATATATGTATATATATATATGTATATATATATATATATATATATATATATATATATATATATATGTATATATATATATGTATATATATATATGTATATATATATATGTATATATATATATATATGTATATATATATATATATATATATGTATATATATATATATGTATATATATATATGTATATATATATATATATATATATATATATATATATATATATATATATGTATATATATATATATATATATATGTATATATATATATATGTATATATATATATATATGTATATATATATATATGTATATATATATATATATGTATATATATATATATGTATATATATATATATGTATATATATATATATATATATATATGTATATATATATATATGTATATATATATATGTATATATATATATATATATATATGTATATATATATATATATATATATATATGTATATATATATATATATATATATATATATGTATATATATATATGTATATATATATATATATATATGTATATATATATATGTATATATATATATATGTATATATATATATGTATATATATATATGTATATATATATATATATATATATATATATATATATATATATATATATGTATATATATATATATATATGTATATATATATATGTATATATATATATGTATATATATATATATATATATATATATATATATATATATATGTATATATATATATGTATATATATATATATGTATATATATATATGTATATATATATATGTATATATATATATGTATATATATATATGTATATATATATATGTATATATATATATATATGTATATATATATATGTATATATATATATATATGTATATATATATATGTATATATATATATATATATATATGTATATATATATATGTATATATATATATATATGTATATATATATATATATGTATATATATATATATATGTATATATATATATGTATATATATATATGTATATATATATATGTATATATATATATGTATATATATATATGTATATATATATATGTATATATATATATATATGTATATATATATATATATATATGTATATATATATATATATATGTATATATATATATATATATATATATATATGTATATATATATATGTATATATATATATATATATATATATATATATATGTATATATATATATGTATATATATATATATGTATATATATATATATATGTATATATATATATATATGTATATATATATATGTATATATATATATATGTATATATATATATGTATATATATATATATATATATATATATGTATATATATATATGTATATATATATATATATATATATATATATATATATGTATATATATATATATATATATATATATGTATATATATATATATATATATATATGTATATATATATATATATATATATATGTATATATATATATATGTATATATATATATATATGTATATATATATATGTATATATATATATATATGTATATATATATATGTATATATATATATATATGTATATATATATATATATGTATATATATATATATATGTATATATATATATATATGTATATATATATATGTATATATATATATATATATATATGTATATATATATATATATATATATATATATATGTATATATATATATGTATATATATATATGTATATATATATATGTATATATATATATATATGTATATATATATATATATATATATGTATAATTAAGTCCTTTCAACCCACCTTACACTGAAGATATTTCTGGGATAACGTGGACAGGTGGTGAGCCAACGATATAAATCGTATTACCCTGCAACCTGGGAACCGAACTTGGGTATCTTAACTCGTGACGTATTTGTATAGAAAGGTGTTACCTTATAATAAACAAATGAACTTACATTCGCATTTACAATATTAGTATGATAATGGAACCGTAAACACATACTCTCGGAATAACATAACCGTCTGTCTGCGCAGTCGGCTGAAAAATGAAGAACACGTGTCTATTAACGTTGTACATGCCATCATAACATTGTAATAAAAAATCGAAATTTGCGCGTTATATATAACTTCAAGTTATTTATAAATTCACAAATAAAATATGAAATGCGAAAAGATACAAATTCACAGACCAATTAACTTGTTCTTCGAAGCAGAGCTCACAGCTGTAATGGGAACTTTTCGGAATCGAAGTTATTTTCGACTCAATCAATGTGAATTATACTTTAGTAAAGCTTTGACTGATGCTTCAAAAAGATAAGAAAAGTATGTTTTGGTCACTTGCAGGGATGAAACATAAAATTCTATTAACATGAATGATTTATTTAAAAAATTACTAGGAATGCTGAATAACACTAATAGTATTCATGTTAACCACTCAAACTGAGCTCCAATGCTTGTGTCTAGAGAGGTTTACGACTACATTATATGACTTTTTTGACTATAACGTATCAGATGTGAGTATGGTTAACTAAGCCGGTGCATCATAATTTATTTCTTACAAAACTCCACGCCATTACCAATACTGGGGTAGACAGAGGCCTAGACAATAAAGACTTTTCGGTACACCTTTCATCGAACCAGCTGTCAAGTTGTCCCAAAAATATGTGTCGTCATCTTTGTGTTGCCCAAGCCAATAATATAAATCGCAAATAAGTTTAAAAAAACCCATTGGTAACATTCCATCACCGGGGTATCAAACTCTGGTCTCTTGACTCGAATGGGATGTTTTTGATTGTTATAGTTTATTTATAATTGGTAATGTTTTTTGGTTTGTTTTTCTTTCGATGTTTTTCTTGCTCCACATGATTCTTGAAATATTACTGTGAGATTTAATTACATAATAATATTTTTGTGATATGAAGTTTTCAACAGTTAGCGCTTATTCGACGCACAGCAATGCGGAGTTTTATGAAGAAAATTTATTTCAATGGCTCATAAATTTATGTCTGAAAACTTTCTCAAACTTGATCGACGTAAAATTTGAAAGATTTCGTGAATACAATGAACATCTTTTCAACAAAATTTTGCAACAAAACCTCTTTGTACTCGTAAATGTAGGATTTTATTAAAATTTATAAACGCGTTTGTATAGTTCTATTCAATTCTATAATCCACAACATACTACAGCCAAACTTGTACTGCCTGAGAATTACCGGTGGCAGAAGAAGAAGAAATTTTGTATTTTTCAATGAGTTTTGCAGGCAAATGAAAATATAGCTCATCATATCGGCGACGGGTTTACCACCTGTCACGTTGTCCCAAAATATCTTCGGTGGAAGGTGGGTCGAAGAGACTTAATTGTCTAGACTAGACCTGTGTCTACCCCTGTATTGGGAATTGCGTGAAGATATTTATTTATTTTATTTATTTATAATTGGTAATGTTTTTTTGGTTTGTTTTTCTTTCGATGTTTTTCTTGCTCCACATGATTCTTGAAATATTACTGTGAGATTTAATTACATAATAATATTTTTGTGATATGAAGTTTTCAACAGTTAGCGCTTATTCGACGCACAGCAATGCGGAGTTTTATGAAGAAAATTTATTTCAATGGCTCATAAATTTATGTCTGAAAACTTTCTCAAACTTGATCGACGTAAAATTTGAAAGATTTCGTGAATACAATGAACATCTTTTCAACAAAATTTTGCAACAAAACCTCTTTGTACTCGTAAATGTAGGATTTTATTAAAATTTATAAACGCGTTTGTATAGTTCTATTCAATTCTATAATCCACAACATACTACAGCCAAACTTGTACTGCCTGAGAATTACCGGTGGCAGAAGAAGAAGAAATTTTGTATTTTTCAATGAGTTTTGCAGGCAAATGAAAATATAGCTCATCATATCGGCGACGGGTTTACCACCTGTCACGTTGTCCCAAAAATATCTTCGGTGGAAGGTGGGTCGAAGGGACTTAATGACTCTAGACTAGACCACTGTCTACCCCTGTATTGGGAATTGCGTGAAGATATTTATTTTATTTTATTTATTTATTTTATTTATTTATTTATAATTGGTAATGTTTTTTGGTTTGTTTTTCTTTCGATGTTTTCTTGCTCCACATGATTCTTGAAATATTACTGTGAGATTTAATTACATAATAATATTTTTGTGATATGAAGTTTTCAACAGTTAGCGCTTATTCGACGCACAGCAATGCGGAGTTTTATGAAGAAAATTTATTTCAATGGCTCATAAATTTATGTCTGAAAACTTTCTCAAACTTGATCGACGTAAAATTTGAAAGATTTCGTGAATACAATGAACATCTTTTCAACAAAATTTTGCAACAAAACCTCTTTGTAATCGTAAATGTAGGATTTTATTAAAATTTATAAACGCGTTTGTATAGTTCTATTCAATTCTATAATCCACAACATACTACAGCCAAACTTGTACTGCCTGAGAATTACCGGTGGCAGAAGAAGAAGAAATTTTGTATTTTTCAATGAGTTTTGCAGGCAAATGAAAATATAGCTCATCATATCGGCGACGGGTTTACCACCTGTCACGTTGTCCCAAAAATATCTTCGGTGGAAGGTGGGTCGAAGGGACTTAATGACTCTAGACTAGACCACTGTCTACCCCTGTATTGGGAATTGCGTGAAGATATTTATTTTATTTATTTATTTATTTATTTATTTATTTTATTTATAATTGGTAATGTTTTTTGGTTTGTTTTTCTTTCGATGTTTTTCTTGCTCCACATGATTCTTGAAATATTACTGTGAGATTTAATTACATAATAATATTTTTGTGATATGAAGTTTTCAACAGTTAGCGCTTATTCGACGCACAGCAATGCGGAGTTTTATGAAGAAAATTTATTTCAATGGCTCATAAATTTATGTCTGAAAACTTTCTCAAACTTGATCGACGTAAAATTTGAAAGATTTCGTGAATACAATGAACATCTTTTCAACAAAATTTTGCAACAAAAACCTCTTTGTAATCGTAAATGTAGGATTTTATTAAAATTTATAAACGCGTTTGTATAGTTCTATTCAATTCTATAATCCAAAACATACTACAGCCAAACTTGTACTGCCTGAGAATTACCGGTGGCAGAAGAAGAAGAAATTTTGTATTTTTCAATGAGTTTTGCAGGCAAATGAAAATATAGCTCATCATATCGGCGACGGGTTTACCACCTGTCACGTTGTCCCAAAAATATCTTCGGTGGAAGGTGGGTCGAAGGGACTTAATGACTCTAGACTAGACCACTGTCTACCCCTGTATTGGGAATTGCGTGAAGATATTTATTTTATTTATTTATTTATTTTATTTATAATTGGTAACAAAATTATAATTGGTAACAAAATTATAATTGGTAACAAAATTATAATTGGTAATGTTTTTTGGTTTGTTTTTCTTTCGATGTTTTTCTTGCTCCACATGATTCTTGAAATATTACTGTGAGATTTAATTACATAATAATATTTTTGTGATATGAAGTTTTCAACAGTTAGCGCTTATTCGACGCACAGCAATGCGGAGTTTTATGAAGAAAATTTATTTCAATGGCTCATAAATTTATGTCTGAAAACTTTCTCAAACTTGATCGACGTAAAATTTGAAAGATTTCGTGAATACAATGAACATCTTTTCAACAAAATTTTGCAACAAAAACCTCTTTGTAATCGTAAATGTAGGATTTTATTAAAATTTATAAACGCGTTTGTATAGTTCTATTCAATTCTATAATCCACAACATACTACAGCCAAACTTGTACTGCCTGAGAATTACCGGTGGCAGAAGAAGAAGAAATTTTGTATTTTTCAATGAGTTTTGCAGGCAAATGAAAATTTAGCTCATCATATCGGCGACGGGTTTACCACCTGTCACGTTGTCCCAAAAATATCTTCGGTGGAAGGTGGGTCGAAGGGACTTAATGACTCTAGACTAGACCACTGTCTACCCCTGTATTGGGAATTGCGTGAAGATATTTATTTTATTTTATTTATAATTGGTAATGTTTTTGGTTTGTTTTTCTTTCGATGTTTTTCTTGCTCCACATGATTCTTGAAATATTACTGTGAGATTTAATTACATAATAATATTTTTGTGATATGAAGTTTTCAACAGTTAGCGCTTATTCGACGCACAGCAATGCGGAGTTTTATGAAGAAAATTTATTTCAATGGCTCATAAATTTATGTCTGAAAACTTTCTCAAACTTGATCGACGTAAAATTTGAAAGATTTCGTGAATACAATGAACATCTTTTCAACAAAATTTTGCAACAAAACCTCTTTGTACTCGTAAATGTAGGATTTTATTAAAATTTATAAACGCGTTTGTATAGTTCTATTCAATTCTATAATCCACAACATACTACAGCCAAACTTGTACTGCCTGAGAATTACCGGTGGCAGAAGAAGAAGAAATTTTGTATTTTTCAATGAGTTTTGCAGGCAAATGAAAATTTAGCTCATCATATCGGCGACGGGTTTACCACCTGTCACGTTGTCCCAAAAATATCTTCGGTGGAAGGTGGGTCGAAGGGACTTAATGACTCTAGACTAGACCACTGTCTACCCCTGTATTGGGAATTGCGTGAAGATATTTATTTTATTTATTTATTTTATTTATAATTGGTAATGTTTTTGGTTTGTTTTTCTTTCGATGTTTTTCTTGCTCCACATGATTCTTGAAATATTACTGTGAGATTTAATTACATAATAATATTTTTGTGATATGAAGTTTTCAACAGTTAGCGCTTATTCGACGCACAGCAATGCGGAGTTTTATGAAGAAAATTTATTTCAATGGCTCATAAATTTATGTCTGAAAACTTTCTCAAACTTGATCGACGTAAAATTTGAAAGATTTCGTGAATACAATGAACATCTTTTCAACAAAATTTTGCAACAAAAACCTCTTTGTAATCGTAAATGTAGGATTTTATTAAAATTTATAAACGCGTTTGTATAGTTCTATTCAATTCTATAATCCACAACATACTACAGCCAAACTTGTACTGCCTGAGAATTACCGGTGGCAGAAGAAGAAATTTTTGTATTTTTCAATGAGTTTTGCAGGCAAATGAAAATTTAGCTCATCATATCGGCGACAGGTTTACCACCTGTCACGTTGTCCCAAAAATATCTTCAGTGGAAGGTGGGTCGAAGGGACTTAATGACTCTAGACTAGACCACTGTCTACCCTGTATTGGGAATTGCGTGAAGATATTTATTTATTTATTTATTTTATTTATAATTGGTAATGTTTTTGGTTTGTTTTTCTTTCGATGTTTTTCTTGCTCCATGATTCTTGAAATATTACTGTGAGATTTAATTACATAATAATATTTTTGTGATATGAAGTTTTCAACAGTTAGCGCTTATTCGACGCACAGCAATGCGGAGTTTTATGAAGAAAATTTATTTCAATGGCTCATAAATTTATGTCTGAAAACTTTCTCAAACTTGATCGACGTAAAATTTGAAAGATTTCGTGAATACAATGAACATCTTTTCAACAAAATTTTGCAACAAAACCTCTTTGTACTCGTAAATGTAGGATTTTATTAAAATTTATAAACGCGTTTGTATAGTTCTATTCAATTCTATAATCCAAAACATACTACAGCCAAACTTGTACTGCCTGAGAATTACCGGTGGCAGAAGAAGAAGAAATTTTTGTATTTTTCAATGAGTTTTGCAGGCAAATGAAAATATAGCTCATCATATCGGCGACAGGTTTACCACCTGTCACGTTGTCCCAAAAATATCTTCAGTGGAAGGTGGGTCGAAGGGACTTAATGACTCTAGACTAGACCACTGTCTACCCTGTATTGGGAATTGCGTGAAGATATTTATTTTATTTTATTTTATTTATAATTGGTAATGTTTTTGGTTTGTTTTTCTTTCGATGTTTTTCTTGCTCCACATGATTCTTGAAATATTACTGTGAGATTTAATTACATAATAATATTTTTGTGATATGAAGTTTTCAACAGTTAGCGCTTATTCGACGCACAGCAATGCGGAGTTTTATGAAGAAAATTTATTTCAATGGCTCATAAATTTATGTCTGAAAACTTTCTCAAACTTGATCGACGTAAAATTTGAAAGATTTCGTGAATACAATGAACATCTTTTCAACAAAATTTTGCAACAAAAACCTCTTTGTAATCGTAAATGTAGGATTTTATTAAAATTTATAAACGCGTTTGTATAGTTCTATTCAATTCTATAATCCACAACATACTACAGCCAAACTTGTACTGCCTGAGAATTACCGGTGGCAGAAGAAGAAGAAATTTTTGTATTTTTCAATGAGTTTTGCAGGCAAATGAAAATATAGCTCATCATATCGGCGACGGGTTTACCACCTGTCACGTTGTCCCAAAAATATCTTCGGTGGAAGGTGGGTCGAAGGGACTTAATGACTCTAGACTAGACCACTGTCTACCCTGTATTGGGAATTGCGTGAAGATATTTATTTTATTTTATTTTATTTTATTTTATTTATAATTGGTAATGTTTTTTGGTTTGTTTTTCTTTCGATGTTTTTCTTGCTCCACATGATTCTTGAAATATTACTGTGAGATTTAATTACATAATAATATTTTTGTGATATGAAGTTTTCAACAGTTAGCGCTTATTCGACGCACAGCAATGCGGAGTTTTATGAAGAAAATTTATTTCAATGGCTCATAAATTTATGTCTGAAAACTTTCTCAAACTTGATCGACGTAAAATTTGAAAGATTTCGTGAATACAATGAACATCTTTTCAACAAAATTTTGCAACAAAAACCTCTTTGTAATCGTAAATGTAGGATTTTATTAAAATTTATAAACGCGTTTGTATAGTTCTATTCAATTCTATAATCCAAAACATACTACAGCCAAACTTGTACTGCCTGAGAATTACCGGTGGCAGAAGAAGAAGAAATTTTGTATTTTTCAATGAGTTTTGCAGGCAAATGAAAATATAGCTCATCATATCGGCGACGGGTTTACCACCTGTCACGTTGTCCCAAAAATATCTTCGGTGGAAGGTGGGTCGAAGGGACTTAATGACTCTAGACTAGACCACTGTCTACCCTGTATTGGGAATTGCGTGAAGATATTTATTTTATTTTATTTTATTTATAATTGGTAATGTTTTTTGGTTTGTTTTTCTTTCGATGTTTTTCTTGCTCCACATGATTCTTGAAATATTACTATGAGATTTAATTACATAATAATATTTTTGTGATATGAAGTTTTCAACAGTTAGCGCTTATTCGACGCACAGCAATGCGGAGTTTTATGAAGAAAATTTATTTCAATGGCTCATAAATTTATGTCTGAAAACTTTCTCAAACTTAATCGACGTAAAATTTGAAAGATTTCATGAATACAATGAACATCTTTTCAACAAAATTTTGCAACAAAAACCTCTTTGTACTCGTAAATGTAGGATTTTATTAAAATTTATAAATGCGTCTGTATAGTTCTATTCAATTCTATAATCCACAACATACTACAGCCAAACTTGTACTGCCTGAGAATTACCGGTGGCAGAAGAAGAAGAAATTTTTGTATTTTTCAATGAGTTTTGCAGGCAAATGAATATATAGCTCATCATAATGGCGAAGGGTTTACCACCTGTCACGTTGTCCCAAAAATATCTTCGGTGGAAGGTGGGTCGAAGGGTCTTAATGACTCTAGACTAGACCACTGTCTACCCCTGGAAATTGCGTGAAGATATTTATTTTATTTATTTATTTATTTTATTTATAATTGGTAATGTTTTTTGGTTTGTTTTTCTTTCGATGTTTTTCTTGCTCCACATGATTCTTGAAATATTACTGTGAGATTTAATTACATAATAATATTTTTGTGATATGAAGTTTTCAACAGTTAGCGCTTATTCGACGCACAGCAATGCGGAGTTTTATGAAGAAAATTTATTTCAATGGCTCATAAATTTATGTCTGAAAACTTTCTCAAACTTGATCGACGTAAAATTTGAAAGATTTCGTGAATACAATGAACATCTTTTCAACAAAATTTTGCAACAAAAACCTCTTTGTAATCGTAAATGTAGGATTTTATTAAAATTTATAAACGCGTTTGTATGGTTCTATTCAATTCTATAATCCACAACATACTACAGCCAAACTTGTACTGCCTGAAATTACCGGTGGCAGAAGAAGAAGAAATTTTTGTATTTTTCAATGAGTTTTGCAGGCAAATGAAAATATAGCTCATCATATCGGCGACAGGTTTACCACCTGTCACGTTGTCCCAAAAATATCTTCGGTGGAAGGTGGGTCAGAAGGGACTTAATGACTCTAGACTAGACCACTGTCTACCCCTGTATTAGAATTGCGTGAAGATATTTATTTTATTTATTTATTTATTTATAATTGGTAATGTTTTTTGGTTTGTTTTCTTTCGATGTTTTTCTTGCTCCACATGATTCTTGAAATATTACTGTGAGATTTAATTACATAATAATATTTTTGTGATATGAAGTTTTCAACAGTTAGCGCTTATTCGATGCACAGCAATGCGGAGTTTTATGAAGAAAATTTATTTCAATGGCTCATAAATTTATGTCTGAAAACTTTCTCAAACTTGATCGACGTAAAATTTGAAAGATTTCGTGAATACAATGAACATCTTTTCAACAAAATTTTGCAACAAAAACCTCTTTGTACTCGTAAATGTAGGATTTTATTAAAATTTATAAACGCGTTTGTATAGTTCTATTCAATTCTATAATCCACAACATACTACAGCCAAACTTGTACTGCCTGAGAATTACCGGTGGCAGAAGAAGAAGAAATTTTTGTATTTTTCAATGAGTTTTGCAGGCAAATGAAAATATAGCTCATCATATCGGCGACGGGTTTACCACCTGTCACGTTGTCCCAAAAATATCTTCGGTGGAAGGTGGGTCGAAGGGACTTAATGACTCTAGACTAGACCACTGTCTACCCCTGTATTGGGAATTGCGTGAAGATATTTATTTATTTTATTTAATTATAATTGGTAATGTTTTTTTGTATTGTTTTTCTTTCGATGTTTTTCTTGCTCCACATGATTCTTGAAATATTACTGTGAGATTTAATTACATAATAATATTTTTGTGATATGAAGTTTTCAACAGTTAGCGCTTATTCGATGCACAGCAATGCGGAGTTTTATGAAGAAAATTTATTTCAATGGCTCATAAATTTATGTCTGAAAACTTTCTCAAACTTGATCGACGTAAAATTTGAAAGATTTCGTGAATACAATGAACATCTTTTCAACAAAATTTTGCAACAAAAACCTCTTTGTACTGTAAATGTAGGATTTTATTAAAATTTATAAACGCGTTTGTATAGTTCTATTCAATTCTATAATCCACAACATACTACAGCCAAACTTGTACTGCCTGAGAATTACCGGTGGCAGAAGAAGAAGAAATTTTTGTATTTTTCAATGAGTTTTGCAGGCAAATGAAAATATAGCTCATCATATCGGCGACGGGTTTACCACCTGTCACGTTGTCCCAAAAATATCTTCGGTGGAAGGTGGGTCGAAGGGACTTAATGACTCTAGACTAGACCACTGTCTACCCCTGTATTGGGAATTGCGTGAAGATATTTATTTATTTTATTTAATTATAATTGGTAATGTTTTTTTTTATTGTTTTTCTTTCGATGTTTTTCTTGCTCCACATGATTCTTGAAATATTACTGTGAGATTTAATTACATAATAATATTTTTGTGATATGAAGTTTTCAACAGTTAGCGCTTATTCGATGCACAGCAATGCGGAGTTTTATGAAGAAAATTTATTTCAATGGCTCATAAATTTATGTCTGAAAACTTTCTCAAACTTGATCGACGTAAAATTTGAAAGATTTCGTGAATACAATGAACATCTTTTCAACAAAATTTTGCAACAAAAACCTCTTTGTACTGTAAATGTAGGATTTTATTAAAATTTATAAACGCGTTTGTATAGTTCTATTCAATTCTATAATCCACAACATACTTGAAATATTACTGTGAGATTTAATTACATAATAATATTTTTGTGATATGAAGTTTTCAACAGTTAGCGCTTATTCGACGCACAGCAATGCGGAGTTTTATGAAGAAAATTTATTTCAATGGCTCATAAATTTATGTCTGAAAACTTTCTCAAACTTGATCGACGTAAAATTTGAAAGAGGACTAGCAAGATAGCTCCATGACCTTCGGCCATGTTCCAATACTTATAATCAGATAAAAAGTAGCCTATGCTTACACTCATATTTTTTTTTAACTTTACGCATTTCCCAATACAGTCATATCCAGAGGTCTTGTCTATTTAGTAATTTCCTTCACACATTTCACCTAAGTTTACTTTTGGGACAACGAACTCTTGAACTGCGCATTATCGCGACTAAATTAAAATTGTGAAGGAAAAATTTCTGTTTTCAGCTTTCATTTTTAAATTGATTTATGTTATAATGACTTTTAGTCAATAGTCAGGTCTTGAGCTTAGTCTTAAATCGTGTCATATCTTTTTGCCCTTTTACCTCATATGGTAGTTTATTACATATTTTTATATTATTAAATAGACATACTATGTAATAATATAAAAATATTACAATCGCAGTGATAAAATTCTGTTTTGAGCGATCTAATACTAGTCGAATACTAAGTTCAACTCATCGATACGGATCTTACGGACACGAATTGCATTGTTCCGGTTTAAAATGTATAATTATGGGTATAATTATAGTCAATGAGGTATCCCATCTTAGTCCTTAGATGACAACGCATCTGTTCCTTGATTAAAAATGGCTACAGATGTCCATGTGCTGGAGTAACCACTTACCATTAGATAGAGTGTTACCACTTTCTTCTTCTTTCATCTATTATTAAAGTAAACCTTATTTTACTAAAAGAATATTCTGCTTTATAACTAACGCAATACTGTTCATAAGTTATTCTGCAATATTTGGCCTGGACTACATTGTGTTATACATGCTGTTGTATAATAAAAAAGACATAAAGATATACTTTAAGTGGTCATTGTGTTCCAAGAAGTGGAGAAAATTAAATTAAATTCTTTTACTGCTCTCGGTTATGTAGAATTAATGTATATGCTCTGCTATAAGTGTTTCACATAAGAAAATTTTTATATGGTCCATCTGCCTAATGTAGTGAAAGAAAATGCGTCATTCTTATACTTATCATACAGTGGTTTGTTTGTGGGTGTGGATAAATTGCTGTGTGGCAATGAAGAATAATATATATATATATATATATATATATATATATATATATATATATATATATATATATATATATATATATATATATATATATATATATATATATATATATATATATATATATATATATATATATATATATATATATATATATATATATATATATATATATATATATATATATATATATATATATATATATATATATATATATATATATATATATATATATATATATATATATATAT
Organism: Sericinus montela; assembly: GCA_029286605.1. NCBI lineage: Eukaryota > Metazoa > Arthropoda > Insecta > Lepidoptera > Papilionidae > Sericinus > Sericinus montela. Next base: position 1,312,288 of record JAGSMR010000026.1, read on the forward strand.
ATATATATATATATATATATATATATATATATATATATATATATATATATATATATATATATATATATATATATATATATATATATATATATATATATATATATATATATATATATATATATATATATATATATATATATATATATATATATATATATATATATATATATATATATATATATATATATATATATATATATATATATATATATATATATATATATATATATATATATATATATATATATATATATATATATATATATATATATATATATATATATATATATATATATATATATATATATATATATATATATATATATATATATATATATATATATATATATATATATATATATATATATATATATATATATATATATATATGTCTTCATTTCCACACAGCACTTTTATCCACACCCACAAACAAACCACCGTATGATAAGTATAAGAATGACGCATTTTCTTTCACTACATTAGGCAGATATACGATATAAAAATTCTCTTATGTGAAACACTTATAGCACAGCATATACATTAATTCTACATAACCGAGAGCAGTAAAAGAATTTAATTTAATTTTCTCCACTTCTTGGAACACAATGACCACTTAAAGTATATCTTTATGTCTTTTTTATTATACAACAGCAATGTAGTCCAGGCCAAATGTTGCAGAATAACTTATGAACAGTATTGCGTTAGTTATAAAGCAGAATATTCTTTTAGTAAAATAAGGTTTACTTTAATAATAGATGAAAGAAGAAGAAAGTGGTAACACTCTATCTAATGGTAAGTGGTTACTCCAGCACATGGACATCTGTAGCCATTTTTAATCAAGGAACAGATGCGTTGTCATCTAAGGACTAAGATGGGATACCTCATTGACTATAATTATACCCATAATTATACATTTTAAACCGGAACAATGCAATTCGTGTCCGTAAGATCCGTATCGATGAGTTGAACTTAGTATTCGACTAGTATTAGATCGCTCAAAACAGAATTTTATCACTGCGATTGTAATATTTTTATATTATTAAATAGACATACTATGTAATAATATAAAAATATGTAATAAACTACCATATGAGGTAAAAGGGCAAAAAGATATGACACGATTTAAGACTAAGCTCAAGACCTGACTATTGACTAAAAGTCATTATAACATAAATCAATTTAAAAATGAAAGCTGAAAACAGAAATTTTTCCCTTCACAATTTTAATTTAGTCGCGATAATGCGCAGTTCAAGAGTTCGTTGTCCCAAAGTAAACTTAGGTGAAATGTGTGAAGGAAATTACTAAATAGACAAGACCTCTGGATATGACTGTATTGGGAAATGCGTAAAGTTAAAAAAAAATATGAGTGTAAGCATAGGCTACTTTTTTATCTGATTATAAGTATTGGAACATGGCCGAAGGTCATGGAGCTATCTTGCTAGTCCTCCTTCCTATATTACCAGTAGGCCTGGAAGGCTGAGTGGCGTACATATCTGTTTCGAAGGTCGCCAGCTCCGAAGCCACAGATTCGATTTCCGGACAGATCAATGTTGAAAACGACTTTTTCTACATTCGGGTCTGGGTTTTATATGGTTCCGTTTTTTCGAATTCCATAACAGAAGTGCTCTTTAACTTCTTACTTTGGGATCAGAGCAATTAATGTAACTTTGTTCCTGTCTATATATTTATATATAAAAGTGTTTTTTTTTCACTTACGTAACTTTCTAATCACGTAAAAATGTCTAAATGTCAATACAATCGTATTGATTAAAATGAAATTTGCAAAGCTATCGTTTATAAGATTAGCATATAGGATAACTTTCATAACAGAGAAATGCACGATTTCAAACATTGGGTAAGATCTGTAACATGAATTTGTTTAACGGATTTGTTCTAAAGGGAGTTCAAAGAGAGACCAAGGCTACATTTTCTGCGGGAACTTAAAGGATCTGGAAGGTGGTAATTTCGATAAAATACGCGGACAAGGCCTTATGACAGTTGTGGCGGCTTTAGAATATGCCAAAAACTTTCATCCTATGATTGTATCTCTTGGCCTTAAAACTTCACAATAACCTCTGAAAGGCACCCGCATGGGAAAGTTCGCAAACTATTCAATTTCAGTCTCTTCGAGAGCGTTCTAAATTGAGTTGAGAAAGAAATAAGAGAGAAATAAAATAAAAAAAAAATAAGAAAAAAAATTAATGAACAAAATTGTAAAATATATTATATAATATAAAATTTTTGGTGGGAAGTGAATCAATCTAAAGGACTTCATTGTCTAAACCTCTGCCTACCCTAGTATTGGCAAATAGCGTAAACCTAAAAGAATTATCGTAATAAATTAAATTAACGTTGTACATTAAGATCTTATTGGTGAAAACAATTATTATTAGAATCAAACTTGTTTGATCAACAAGCAGTCGCCATTTTGTTATTTTAATTATAGTTACAGCAATAAAATATATAACTGTTATTAGTATTTTCTCAATAATCACGATAACCGGGTTTTTGTTGTTTGTGTTGTTGTTGGTTGTTGGGAATTCAAGTCGTGAGACCCGAGTTCGATCTCCAGGTGTAAAGCTTGTACCATTGAGTTTTTTTTTTTCAATATTTATGTACAATATACATCGTTGGCTTGGACATAAAGGCGGCGGCATCAGAAGGACTTAATTAGTCATCTATCTACTATCTATGTCTGTCTATCTACTATATGTAATAAGTATATTCTCGGGTCCGACTGTTTATAGTGTCTTCATTGTTTTTGATTCCATAAATCAAGTGCTTTAGGTACTTAATGAGGGATCAGAGCAATGTCTTAAAGGCTGCCGGCCTTAAAGGTGTGTGAGCCTCCGGTTACCTGCACTCTGGGTGCTGGTAACCGGAGGCCCACACACCCCCTACCCCAATTCTGGGAAGGGGCACTGTAAGGGCGGTAACGCATCTGCTTATGCCTCTGGTATTGCGGATGTTCATGGGAGGCGGCAATCACTTACCATCACGTGTGCCAGCTGCTCGTTTGCCTCCCTTCTCTATAAAAAAATGTACGTTATGTTGTACCTACCTAGACAAACAGTCATAATAGGATCATTTAAAGTACCACGAAGATTACTTTACAACTAAGCAGGTTTTGTATGTAGGCTTGTAGGCGTACATGCTTGCGCTTGTTCATTGCTAAAATGCTCAAGACGCTTACGTACAAAGTTTACAAATAAGCAACACGCTAACGATAAACTCTCTAATTAAAATTAGATTGTATTTTATTTAACTAATGACACTTACAATATTACATATTACATAATTGTAAATTAATATACTTATGATAATGGAAGAAGTTGTTCACTCCCATGCTGTTTTAGTTGTTCTGTTATCCCCCCCAGAAATGGGGGAGGGGTGTGTGTGGGACACCGGTTACCTGTACTCACCAGACGAAACGCAGAAGTTTGTTAGACTTCTACTTCACGCCGGTATTCTGTGAGGTCGTGGTACTTCCCCGGTCGAGCCGGCCCATTCATGCAACAACAAAAGCTGATGCGTGGCTCTACCGCTGTTAAACCGCTGCCCGCGTTATTTTTGGGATAACGAGGGCAGGTGGTGAGCCTGTTGCCGTCTTTATGTCCAAGCCAACGATATAAATCGTACATTAGTTTTTGAAAAAATCCATTGGTTTTGGCCTGCAACCAGGGGAACGAACTCGGGTATATTAACTAGTTATGTATTTTTTGTATGGATTTTTGTACTGAATGGAAGAATTAGTATAGAAACACTTTCTAATAATATTTAGAGCTTTAGGAGTTATCTCATGACAAACCAATGAACTTACATTCGCGTTTACAATATTAGTATGATAAAGGAAACGTAAACACATACTCTGAAGAGTGGAATAACATAACACTAAGTCTGCGCAGTCAGCTGAAAAATGAAGAACACGTGTCTATTAACGTTGTACATGTCACAATAATATTGTACAAAAGATATATTTTTGTTTTAAAAAAGATGTATTTGCGCGTTATTTATAACTACAACTTATTTATAAATTCGCAAATAAAATATGAAATGCAAAAAGGTACAAATTCACATACCAATTAACTTATTCCCCGTAGCTGAGCTCACAGCTCTAATGGGAACCTTTCGGAATCGAAGTTATTTTCGACTCAATCAATGTGAATTATACTTTAGTAAAGGTTTGACTGATTCTTCAAAAAGATAAGAAAGGAATGTTTTGGTCACCTGCAGGGATGAATCATAAAATTCTATTAACATGAATGTTTATATACTAGCAATGCCGAATAACACTAATAGTATTCATGTTAACCACTCAAACTGAGCTCCAATGCTTGTGCCTCGAGTGGTTTACGTCAATAGTTGAATTCCGGGCCCGAACCTGCGCCGTTGTCTCACAGACCACATTCTGAACCATTACTCTATTGACGCTTTTTGTTACTTCGTATGTTTTAATGAGTCGTTAACGTATATTACACACATATAACATTATATGACTTTTTTGACAATAACATACCAGATGTGAGTATGGTAATCTAAGCCGGCGCATCATAATTTATTTCTTACCGAACTCCTTGCCATTACCAATACTGGGGTAGACAGAGGTCTAGACAATTAAGACCTTTCGATGCACCTTTCATCGAACCAGCTGTCAGGTTGTCAAAAAAACATCTAAATCCAACGGAATGCAAACTGCTGGAACAGTCTATGAACGATCGACTGGCGGGTGTAATTGCGGACCAATACAGCAATGCCGATGCTCTGTGGACTCATCTGAAGACTCTAATTGACGAGGCATTAAATGAGCTAAAAAGACTCCAGAAAAAGGATTCTAAGAAATCAACATGGATATCCGATAGCACGTGGATGTTCACTCAACGTCGGAAGGACCTTAAGATTAAAGGACTACAGAATCCAGAAGTCAGAGAGGAATACCGTCGTCTTTGTAAAGAGATAGATGCGAGCTGTAGGACGGATAAAAACAACTTTATAGATGGGATATGCCTTGAAATTGAAAACCACTTTCACAAATATCAGACTGCAGATCTCTTCAGGAAAGTGAGGTAGCTCACAGATAAATTTATACCGAAAAGTTGGGTAATTGAAGATGACGAGGGGAGTCTCTTACACCAAATTGACGAGATCGCAGATAGGTGGCGTTCGTATTGTGAGTCGTTGTACAGAAACCCAACGCAGAATACCTTGGACACGGCTTGGAACTTTGAAAGATGTGAGATGGAACCAGATATCATTCGTTCTGAAATTGTAGCAGCACTTCGATCTCTCAAAAACGGTAAAGCACCAGGCCCCGACGCTATCACATCTGAAGCTCTGAAATCTTTGGGAGATAGTGGCATTGATGTATTGCATGCCATATGCAATTTAGTGTGGGGTACTGGAGAATGGCCTGATGACTGGACAAAGTCCATAATACTCCCGTTACACAAGAAAGGTTCCACTAGACAATGTGACAACTATCGCACTCTGTCACTCATTTCTCATGCTAGTAAAGTTCTGCTTCACATACTGAACAATCGAATTTGGCATTATTTGGATACGCAAATACCTCAAGAAAAAGCAGGTTTTGTGAAGGGCAGAGGCACTAGAGAACAGGTTCTTAACGTGAGACAACTGATAGAAAAAGCACGGGAATACAACGTACCAGTCATTATGTGCTTCATTGATTACAGTAAAGCTTTCGACTGCGTCAACTGGGAATCATTATGGAAAGTACTTGCAGATCTTGGTGTACCCAAACATCTGACATCCTTACTGCAAACTTTGTACTACAGTCGAGGTGTTGTCAGGATTGGTGAAGTCACATCTCAGCCTTTTCATTTTGGTAAGGGTATCCGCCAGGGCTGCATCCTGCCACCGATTCTTTTCAACGCGTACGGAGAATATATTTTGCGTCAAACCTGTGACAACTGGGATGGAGGTGTGCGTATTGGCGGGGCAAAGATTACAAACCTCAGATACGCCGATGACACGACACTTTTGGCCGCAAGTGAGACCGAAATGTCGATTCTGCTGGCAAAAATGAAGCTAATTAGTAACAAATTAGGCCTTTCCATCAGCAAGGCGAAGACGAAAATCATGGTGGTTGATCGTGCCAACACTCTAAGTTTCACTGGCGTGCTGGGCTTATAAGTGGTTGATGAGTTTGTTTACCTCGGGTCCACTATAAGAAATAACGGCTCATGTGAAACAGACGTACGAAGGCGCATTGGAATGTCAAAAAGTGCTATGTTTCGGCTTCAGAAGATTTGGAGGAATAGAGGAATCAGTTTAAAGTCCAAATTAAGGCTGGTGCAGACTCTAGTCTTCTCTATTTTTCTATATGGAGCTGAGACGTGGACTCTGAAGACTGGTGATCGGAGGTGTATAGATGCGTTCGAAATGTGGTGCTGGAGAAGCATGAAACGAATTCTTGAGTATTTTGGCCACATTGCCCGTAAACATTCAGACAACCTGGAAAAACTAGTGGTTACAGGAAAAGTAGAGGGCAATCGATCTAGAGGCCGAATTCCGAAACGTTGGTCCGACCAGATCCGAGCTGCGCTAGACACCACGGTGTATAAAGCGATGCACGATGCCGAAGACAAGAATAGATGGCGTGCCATAATAAAAGAAAGGATTCTGGACGGTGGTGGTCACGACCCTCAGACATGAGGAGTACGACTGCAGGAGGAGGAGAGTCACGATAGCCGACTGGTCGAACGGATTTTGTATATACACCTTGACAGCCCAACACTGCCTCCAAAACTGAGCTAAAAAAAGCTATGGGCTGGGGGTTCCAATCCTGCTAGGGTCAAATATTTATGTGACATTAGTTTCTTCAAGTCACGATAGCCGAGTTGTTTAGTGGTCGGAATTCAGAGCCGAGAAACCCGAAATCGATCCCCAGGTGGCAGGCTCGTATCGATGGGTTTTTTCAAAACCTATGTACGATTCATATCGTTGGCTTGGACATAGAGACGCCGACGGGCTCACCACCTGTCACGTTGTCCCGAAAATATCTTCAGTGGAAGGTGGGTCGAAGGTATTTAATTGTCTAGACTAGACCTCTGTCTACATGTAATGGGAATTGCGTAAAGATATAATTTTTTTTTAAATATCATAATAAATTACAAGATCATATTGGTAAAAACAATTATTATTGATCAATTTTGTTTTATCAAAAATCAGTCGCTATTTTGTTATTCTAATTATAGTTATAGCTATAAAATACATAACTGCTATTAGTATTTTCTCAATAATCACGATAACCGAGTTGTTGTTGCTGTTTGTGTTATTGTTGATTGTTGGGAATTCGAGTCGAGAGACCCGAATTCGATCTCCAGATGTAAGGCTTGTACCAATGAGTTTTTTCAAAGTTTATGTACAATTTACATGCTGCCAGTTAACATAAAGGCAGCGGCATCAGAAGGACTTAATTAGACCTTTATCTGCTGTCTAAAACTGTCTATGTTCTGTCTGTTATAAGTATATTCTCGGGTCTGACTCTTTATGATGTCTTCGTTGTTTTTAAATCCATAAAACAAATACTTCAGCTACTTAATGAGGGATCAGGGCAATGTATGTGATGTTGTCCTTACCCATATAAACAAGATTAGCTCAATTAAAGTAATAAGAAGATTACAACTGAGCACGTACGTTTTGTATGTAGGCTTGTAGGCGTACATGCTTGCGCTTGTTCATTGCTAAAATGCTCAAGGCGCTTACATACAAAATTCACAAACAAGCCACACAAAATTAGATTGAATTTTGTTTAACTATAGTTAGTAACTTACAATATAAATAATAATAAAATAATAAATATAAATATCTTCACGCAATTCCCAATACATGGGTAGACAGAGGTCAAGTCTAGACAATTAAGTCCCTTTGACCCACCTTCCACCAAAGATATTTTCGGGACAACGTGACAAGTAGTGAGCCCATCGCCGCCTTTATGTCCAAGCCAACGATGAAATTCGTACATAAGTTTTTGAAAAACTCATTGGTACTGCCACCTGGGGATCGAACTCGGGTCTCTCGACTCGAAATCCGACCACCCAACAACTCTGCTATCGTGACTTACAATATCATAAATTATATAACTATGAATGAATATATTAAAAATAATAACCCCTGGGAATGAGTTGATCGCGATTGTTCTATGATCAAACTTGTAATCCTTTAAAAAAATTTCAAAAAGGAGACACCTGCGGAGTTTCTTCTCTGTTAGAGGAACCTCGTTGTGAAACGGTGGAAGATTAAAAACTGAACAATCGATAAACGAATGTACATTATTATGTCGATGAATAAATGATTTCATGTGATTTGATTTGAAATTGTTGTTATTTGTATTAGTAAATGTTATTCTCTTTATCTCAATAATCATCTCGTTGTACTGTCAAATTAATCGTCTTGATGTTAAAAAGAAAAATAACTGTCATGGTCTCTCTTTCTTTTTTCGAAATACGTATAACTTGTAAAAAGATTTTATGTATTGTAAAGCGATGTAGTTCAACAAAGCATCTTATTAATAAAGAGTCTATTTTTCCAACAGGATAAGATAGGAGCGTTACATACATTGCTCTAATCAAGGAAATCAGCTTAAGCACTTACTATGTAATCTGAAACACACTTATTATGTATCAAAAACACTTATTATGTAATCTAAAAATAACTAAAGTACCACAAACACTCAGACCCGAGAAAATGTAGAAAAAGTGTTTCCTACGTTTACCTGACCGGTTATCAAACCTCCGAGCTGGCGACAAACCGGTGTGTGCGCCACTCTTTCATGGAGGTCGTCATAGATATTACCATATAAAGATATATTTTGTACATACATAGCCGTCGGTAAAATTCTAGTGCAGGACAAAGTTTGCTTGTCAAGGAAGGGTATGTCATAACATCCACGTTTAGCAAGGGGATTCGTCAAGCGATCACAGTACCAGACCTCATAGACGATGTTGCTCGTTACCGGTTTCCTGAATATTTTTCTGGTATTTTCGAGATGGTTTCCCGCCATCTATTAATAGCCATTTTCATATTCAATGCCTTAGCATTACTCACCTCACCATTACGACACTCACTGGAAGAAAGTAGTGGCATATTTTTACCCCGATACCACACCACACTAATACATAAATTTATATATAGACGTGATTAACTCGTTTAAAGATAAGCAGATCAACATCCAATAATCTGACCTAGTATTAAATCAAGGCGGTCTGCATATTTTGAAAAAATAAATAAAACATAAAGCCATCCCCAACAAAGGTGTAGACAGAGGTCTAGACAATTAAGTCCTTACTTTTCTCTGAAAACATTTTTGGGACAACGTAGCAGGTGGTGAGCCCTCGCTCACTTCATGTTCAAGCTACGATATAAATCGTACATAAGTATTGAAAAAACACATTGGTTTGAGCCTACAACTTGGAGATCGAACTCGGATCTATCGACTTGAATTTCACCCAACCTCTCGGAAACGAGGACTGCACATAATTGCTTCACTTTCAACATAAAACTAAGTAAAATTTCTCAGAAATAACATATATCTTAATTTCACCATAAACATAAAATCATTTACTTATTTCTTTATTTTGCATTCCACAATATTGACAATGTCTTAGATTGATCATTGGGAAGAGGGTATGATTTTATATTTGAATTATACAAATTAATCACCGTCCAAACTAAAAATATTTTTCACATGGTTATAGTAGTGTAAGAGATACCAATACATAAATTTATACATCAATACCGAGTACCACATATATTCTTGCTTGTCACACTAAATGGAGCGGAGTGAAATATTTTATGCTTATGGAAACTGAATAATGTTGACTAGAGAGCACTGCTTTAAAGCCACAGGGAACTGAACACTGTATGACCTTAGTTTGAGATATGATATGACATGTTACTTATCAGTTTACATTTTGGGACGCTCAAAGACACTCCTTTTAGTTATTTATTTAATATACAATCTAGTGCTAGGTATATAATAAATATACAAATACATGCATATACATGAACAACATCACACACTGTTCTGATTCCAAAGTAAATAGCTTGTTGTTAAAACTACCAAGGTACCACAAACATTCAGACCCGAAACAATATAGAAAAAGTGACTTTCTACATTGACCCGTCCGGAAACGAGCATGCAGCCAAAGAGTTGGCGACACCATGAACACCGGCGTATACGCCACTGGTGTACAGAGGCTGTCTAAATATATTATTAGTAATATTAGACGACCCTATAGCCTTGTAGGATAGTAGCCTAATCCCTAAAAATTTGTGTGATGTATGTGAATGTTTGTACTACAGTCATGGATGTTTACACAACTGTAGATGGGTATATCACATATATATGAATGTACATATATTGTAATGATAGCTTAAACACTACGACGGCGGTAGGCTTACCATCTGTCACGATGTTCTTAAAAGCTTCGGTGAAAGCTGGGTCTAAAATGCTCAAATGTCTCAATACTTTTGAGAAAATGCGTGAAGATACAATTAACAACCTCTCTGGTGTTGTTCATGAGCACTGGTAATCGCTTATAATCAAGACAAGAAATATTTTCACGCCATTCCCATTACAGGGGTGGACAGAGATCTAGACAATTACGTTCATTCGACCCTCCTTCTACCGAAGATATTTTTTGGAAAATGTGACAGGTGGTGAGCGCATCGCCGTCTTTATATCCTAGCCAATGATATAAATTGTACATGATATGTTTTGTTTTGAAAAAAAAACCTATTGGTACGAGCCTGCCACCTGGAGAAAAAAACTCGGGTCTCTTGACTCGAATTCCGATGACCCAACCACTCGGCTATCGTGACTCTTGTTTTTCTACGGTATCAGCCACTGTGCACTTGGCACAATAATTCTGCCAATGTGCAATCTTTGGATAATTTAGTGCGTCTTTTTGATGCTTACCCTTGAGTGCATCTTGCTCGTTTACCACCTGCTCTTATTTAAAATATGTAAAGGTTATTAAAATTTTGTCACATTTATGTAGTAACGTAAGGAAGGATGCTATCTAATAATCTCGCTACTTGAAAATACTAAATGTCATTTGTGGGTTGACCAGCTGTTAATATTGTAATTATTAAAGTAGATAATTATCATTTTATATTTATATTTATAACATAATTGTTCTACCAAACGAAGTATTTCTAATTTACGAGTAAATGTCTCGTAAATGGTCTCACTAATTTTTAGTTAGTGTCAGTTGCAGACGGCATACACACATTTAAAAAGTTATCGTGGAATACTAAAGCCCACATAGGTATTCGTACCCTAAAAATATAGCTCCTGGGAAGTTTGTTTTGGATTCCATTGAGTTGTTTGTACAATCAACGCGACATTTTTTTAATAATAATTTAAACGCCTCAACATAATTTCGAACAGAAAATATCATCTTTTTTCCTAATACAAGGTTAACTAGAGATCAAAGGTCTAGACAATTTAGTTCTTTGGTCCCACATTTCCCTGAAGCTTATTTTGTCGTGACTGGTAATGAGCCTGTTGCCGTGTTAACCAACAATATAATAAATACTTATATTATATAGAAAGAGACAACATCAGATACATTGTTCCGATCCCAATGTATGATGCTAAAGCACTTGTGGTATGGGAATCGGAAACAACGAAGGCACCACAAACACCCAGACCCGAGAAAATGAAGAAAAAGTGGTTTATATACATTAACCCGACCGGGAATCGAACTCGGGTCCTCGAAATGGCGGCTCCTTGGCCGGTGTTTACACCAGTCATCCACGGAGGTCGTCGAATATAAATCATACATTCGTTTTGAACTCCTTGGTATGAGCCTACCTGGGGATTGAACTCGGGTTTCTTGACTTGAATTCCTATCACCAACCAATTGGCTATCATGACTTTAAACAAAAAAAAAATCGTTTGAGATCAACTATTCCACAAAGACACAGAAAGAAATACTAATACATAAATTCTGTGCAGATCAACTATTCTATACATATCTGTCCAGAATTTCTTCTTTTTAAGTCTTTTTTTATTTTACATTTGTTTAGTATATACTGAAATAACTCAAAGAAATATTTAGGTAATTCATACTCTTTCTACCATCACATCTCGATAACCAGTAATCTATTACTGTGCATTTTAGAGATATGTTCACGTTAGCAGAACGAACTCATTTGCCCTTTCAATGAATGATGAAAAAATTGCGTGAAAAAAATACTTTTCTAGCCTTACTCCTTTATCTGACATGGAAGTCCACTGATTGGTGTCACAATTTTACCCATTTCTGCCACCACATATGTATAACACCAACCCTTATGTATATTTGGGCGAACGTTCTAGAAATACACTTAAATTCGGTTTTTAGCTACATAGTATATAAAATTTAATTTAATAACAGCAGATCGTTTAATTTCAAATGGTTAACATTTTGCAATTTCATTTTAGACATTTGATGCAAATGTCGTGCTGATTGCAGGAGAATCCGATGAATATGCTAATGTTATACCGTATCTGATCTCATAGTATCCGTGATATCTGTATTATGTTAATGTACTCACTTCTGTTCATATAATTACCTTCCTGGAATCAAAGATCCAATCTCGCATTATTTGTATGTATTTGCTTTTGCACCTAACGTTGCAGAGGTTGCTAATATTAAAAATAAAATAAGTAAAAGTGTTTTTGTGATCGGAATTCGAGGCCAGAGACCCGGATTCGATCCCCAAGGCTCAACGAATGAGTTTTCTCAAAAACTTACCTACGATTTATATCGTTGGCTTGTACATACAGACGGCCATGGGCTCACCAACTGTCACATTATCACAAAAAAATTATTCAGAGGGAGGTGAGTCCAAAGGACTTAATTTTCTAGACGGCAATCCTTCTCTAAGGAGGCCTAAGCATTCCGTGCTTTTGATGCGCCTTCTCAATAAACAAACTTTGACTAAAACTGTATAGAAACGGGTTCGTATCCGCCCGTGTCAATTGATTTTTTATTAATTAATTAATGCCTGATTTATTTAAAAATATGCAAACGATATATTTTTATATATACTGATTATTACGAGCATATTTTTAAAAAAAGGCTGTTCTTTAAAATGAACTTCGTATTTATTTCATTGAAATTAACTACTTAATAAAGGTTAACTCAAAGCTCAAAGGAAATAACAAATAACTTTACAGAAATGATTTCACTGTAGAGATTAAACGGTCCGTAGGGTCCGCATGCAGCGAAATTCTTTGGTAATTCTATCCGATACTTTGATGCTTATTCTAACAAGAGGGACATGTTTTATCTTATTAGATCAAACGTACCTTTCTTGGATAGGCATAAATTTACACTTTCATGTCTCAGAAAATATTGTTATAACCATTATTTAAATAATATTTTAAATTCAAAGCTCCGAGGGTTGAGTGATAAGTTATGCAAAAATTAAACAAGGAAGAATAATAGTCATTTTACCTGAAACCGCTTGTACGCCACAGAGTATATATGCACATAGAAAGCTACTTCCGCAAAGTAACGCTTCCTAACGGGTTCCTGCCTTCCCCCGAACAGGTTCCCGACTTGTCGTAACGTCGGGTCATAGTAACCGTGACTTGGACAACAACGGTGAACCAAGAGGTACCCACATGACCGGTCTATCTTAGCGGGGTAATGGCCAGCCCGAAGTCAGCGCTCCAAGTGAGCTTGGTCCGCACACTTCAGTAGAGGGAATTTCGTTGCCTTTGTGCCACTCTCCGTGCTCTGCACAGTCGAGGTGGAGTCGCGGTGAAAGAGAATTTTTTTGTATTGCGTTTCGCCATAATTTTTTGCGGGGATTGCAATGCTGATGCGGCTGAGGTGGGGCCGGACGGAGAGAAGTGGGCTGGTGCTTGGTCAAGCTCTTACCTTCCAAAGCCCCCCATGTCTTCCTGGTTGCGGACTCGGAGTTCGTCACCCACATGGGTTTGGAAGACAAAGATGTAGACGCTTCCGTGCTCCGAGGCGCGTCAAGTCTGGTGGGAGAGGGAGAGGATTTTTTCTCTCCCGTGTAGTGGCTACCTAAGACGGCCATCGAGGGTGGGGTCTCCGATGTGTGCGAGAGCGTTGCCATGGCCCTATCAACATACGGCAAAGGCGAAACACCGTGGGGTTTTAGACAGTGCGAGTCCGACATCACACGCTCTTGCCCCCGCGGTTAAGGGCTTTAGTTAATTACGGTTAGTAAGTTAACAGTTACGCATTTCCCAACGTTTAAAAAAAGTAGCTACATCCGATAATTAAAAAAATACACATATTTTAATACTGAACCTGGCCATGCATCGCTGAATGTCATTCTGTTATCAAAATTAGTGAAAATAGTTATCGTAGCGACGGAAAAAATAGCATTTGTCAAACTATTGTAATTATAAACTACGGTTACCATAGTAATGGATGGATCAAGTGTCTTCTCTCTGCATAAATAAAAATAAATGAATATCTTCACGCAATTCCCAATACAGGGGTAGACAGAGGTCTAGTCTAGACAATTAAGTCCCTTCAACCCTCCTTCCACCGAAGATAATTTCGGGACAACGTGACAGGCGGTGAGCCCGTCGCTGTCTTAATGTCCAAGCCAACGATATAATATATCGTACATAGATTTTGAAAAACCCATTAGTACGAGCCTGCCACCTGGGGATCGAACTCGGGTCTCTCGACTCGAATTCCGATCACCCAGCCACTCGGCTATCGTGACTTTTATTTCTCTCCACATGGTCATGAAAAAGCTTCTGGCTGCTGAACAAAAGATTTTCTGTGCTTTTGTGGATCTTGAGAAGGCATTTTATAAAGTTGTAAGGAAGAAAATGTGGGAACTGTTGTGTGTAATGTGTATCATTAATGCTGTTTTATACGAAAATGTTTCCGTGGGAATATCGGGATAAATAGTTTTTACAGAGTTTTATTCGGTAAAAATGCCTCGCAAAATCAAGTCAATCTATCGACAACTTTTCGAACACAAAAATACGAATGCTTATATATTTAGGTAATCGAATTTAATTTATGCAGAAATAATAAATTCATAAGCCGAGAGTAATTTCCATAAAACCAATGTATCAATAGATGTATATATAGGAGTTTCTCGTTTAAAGTAGATTAGCGGTTCTAGCATCAGAGAGATTTGTGTAAGCCTTCGTTTTTATTCACAATAACGATCTATTATAAAGATCAACTGTAAGCCGATTAGCAACGAAGCTTAAGCAAAATATAATAAGCATATTTTTTTCATAAAATAATATAGAAATATAATAAAAATCTCAAGAATAAAACAATATTCTCACGCCATTCCCAATATGGGGTAGACAGAGCTCCATACAATTAAGTCCCTTAGACTAATCTTTCACCGAAAACATTTTTTGGGACAACGTGACTGGCCTGTCACCGTCTTTATGTTCAAGTGTAACGTATACGTACGTAATATATACGTACATAAGTTTTTGAAAAACTTGGTTAGTGAAAAACTTGGTATGTGCCGGCCACCTTAGGATCGAACTCGACCCGAGGATCCTGACTCGAAATACGACAACTCAACCACTCAGCTATCGTGACTTTCCATATTACATACTATAATTTATGTAAGGTGTAAGGGAGTTGACAGTATTATAAATGGTTAAGCCTAAACGAAAAATTTTACTAGGCTGTTGTTTCAACAGAGACACAATACCCATCTTGAAGCGTTGTTTGTATTTTATGAACCTTCATGTGACGCAAACAACAAAATGGCGTTACATAGCGCGCCTATTGCCAATTCTAGTCACTCTGAATAAAAATATTATTATATTATTATGCGCTGAGACAGTGTTTCAAGTATTGTGAGAAATATCAATAAATAAGTGATAAATAAGTCACAATCTTTCATATAATTGTTCTATCGTGTTCCTTCTGGTGGAATATAAATCAGGTGATTACAATAAAATTGCTTTGTCATCTATCATCGTCTTTTGTCGAAATCATTCACGCCGGTTCTAATGGTTTTGCCAACACTAAGGTCCCAGGCCGGATCAATACAGAAAAATCTTTTTCTACAATGTCTCGGGTCGGGTTGTATGTAACTTCGTTGTTTCTGATTCCATAACACAGGTACTTTAACTACTTACTTTGGGATTCGAGCAATATGTGATGTAGTTCCTATCTATGTATACGCAATAAAATTAATATAGACGACCCGATAGCCTGGTTAGTAGCGACCCTGACATCGTAGCTAAGGATTATGGGTTCGAATCCCACTCAGGGCAAAGAATTATTGTTTTTATTAACAATTTTAAGATGTTTTGGATATTTCATTATTATAAATGTGAAAGTTTTTTATTACAGTTATAATAGGAGACACGTTTTCGATCTCAATAGATTATAACTGTAATAAAAAACCTTTGATAATGCCATAAAGGCGAAACCGGTCAGGTATTTTAAGATAAATATATGTGGAATTAGTAAAAGTGACTTTTAATGGGTGATTGTTTTTATTTTGTGTTGAATAATTGAAAAAAAAGTGTGATACAAAATGTTAATCTATATACTTTAGTATATTGCACAGCGGCTTGGATACTTAGACGGCGGCAGGGATACATGTGTAACGTTATCCAAAATAAGCAACCGGTGAATGTGCGTCGAAACGACTAAATTAGCTAGACTTACTATCCCAGTATTGGTAAATTCATGATAAGAAAATTGTTAGTAAATGGATCAGTTAAGACTAGGAAGAGGTTTGATGCCATAAATGCGACGAAAGACAAAAATTTTTCTCTGTCTCTTCTTCTCTGGCTACCCCAATATTTATAATTCATAAATAAATTTATTTACGTAAAAACTTTATAACACAAATGTTAGAACTTTGCAATATTTGGACCCCTAACTTTTAATTTCGAAGGCAGTGTTGGACTGTCAAAGAGTATTTACCAATACCGGCCTCCATTATGCCTATGTACTGCAATGAACTTTCACAGACTTGTTAAGTAATAATATCTTATGTTTAATGAGAGAGACAGACAAGTTTTTGAGCCATAAAAACTCAACTTAGAAACACTACTATGAACACTTGCAATTAAATTTAAATTGTGAATTGTTAAACAAGTGGTAGAGCCACGCATCAGCTTTTGTTGTTGCATGAATGGGCCGGCTTGACCGGGGAAGTACCACGACCTCACAGAATACTGGCCTGAAGTAGAAGTCTAACAAACTTCTGCGTTTCGTCTGGTGAGTGCAGGTAACCGGAGGTCCATACATCCCCCTCCCCCAATTCTGCGGGGGCGCTCTAAGGGCGGCAACGCATCTGCTATGCCTCTGATATTGCGGGTGTTCATGGGCGCCGGTAATCACTTACCATCACGTGAGCCACCTGCTTGTTTGCCTCCCTTTTCTATAAAAAAAAATAATTAACAATCAGAGAAACAAAACATAAGCCTCATAAAGAGCAGAGACCTTATAGCGCGAGGTTGCAAGAAATCTTAGGCACAAGTATTCATATAAAATTCAGAACCAATCCCTTTAAAACACTCTAATCTTTGTTATATGGACGGTAGTAAATAAATGATGAGGGTGCTTATGAATATATCTGTTACGTATTCACATAAGGAATATTTAAAATAAACATTATTTCACTAGGTAACGCCGAAAAATAAAAATTTTATCAGTACGTTAGTGTAAATAGTATAGGGTACTTTTCATTAACAGTTAATTTTCTTACCAAGTAAGAAGGAGAAACTCTAGACCAACCGGAGCTGGGAAAATTTCATTCCTACTAAATAAAATTCCTGTCACAAATACTTCTTATTTACCTATTATAAAGTTTAAAACCACTTAATGGAATGAGCTTTAAAAAAAATCTATTTCTCGTATTAGCTTTTAGAAACATTGTGTCGGTGCGCCAGTTTCCGCCATAAATCACGTGACAGATGAAGTTGAAACTATTTTAGGAAGTTACCGATTTATCTTCGGTGTCAAAATAAATTAGATATCAGCCAAATAAATGTCCGGGCATCGGGACTTTCGTGTATCTAAGAAAGATAATTAAAAAAACAAATTTCTTTTTAAATTACTTGCAACTTACTAGTGCTTGACATTTGTATAAACGCCACGCTTGGCGAGCGGATTTCCGATTGCTGTACCAGTTATCTCGCACATTACCAGATACCTTACAGTGCTGCCATAAACTAGCCTAGTTTCCTTTTGGTCTGGTAACTTGTATTTGTGATGGGTTGGTCTATTTAGTTTGTCTATTTAGTCATTATATTTTTTGTTCTTCAACTATATTTATAGATCATTCCGACCATTAAAAATGGGGCTAGATAGAACAGTTAATTCGATGTAAAACAGAAAGGGGGAGCAAAACAGTGGATAAAACTTCACCCACCCTAATCAACCTAACCTTGGGGGCATACAAGACGAGAGTCGTAGTGGGCAGAACGCAATGGAAAGATTTGTAAGAGATCTTTGCCTAAAGACACCTTGAACTATGGTAAATGATACTGAACTAAAGTAGAGTCACGGTTGCCGAGAGGTTAGGCTTGTACTAATGTGGTTTTTCAATGAACTTACGTACCATTTATATCGTTGGCTTAGATATAAAGACGACGGGTTCACCAACTGTCCCTAAAATATCTTCGGTCTCTCTGTCTATCACAGTTTTGAAAAACTGAAGAAGACACAGCGAAATATATATACATATATACTACCTTGCACCAGGTCAATAACACAATTCCAAGTCATTATAGGCAAATCATCATTATAGGCAAAGCGTTTATAAAGATATTATGCACATTGTCTAGTATTATACACATATAAAGTATGTATAATACCTGACAATCTTATAAGACATTAAATTAGCATATTCTAAGACGTTTTTACTATTTATAAGATAATTGCTTTAAATTGAAATTAAATAACTTACTATACTATTTAGTTTTGGCTTAAGGATATACCATCCCGTTTCTTCCCTCGGATATCGTAAACTAAGACTAAGCGACTAAGAAAAAACATTGAAAAATAGAGGATGTCAGGTAACAGCATCTACGGCGCAAGGTCTCTGGTTCTGCAATCGCTATCCAGCCGGCCAAGGTTGGCGTTCGCACACATAAGAAGGAGGAGGCCATAATCGTCACACTTGGCAGATCGCAGTACCTGACATCGTGTACTTTAGACACTGTTGCCAAAATAATCAGTCCAAAAAAAACAATCCAACGTAGAGCAGACCGGTAACCGTACCAGTCGGTTCTACGTTGGAATGATTCTTTTTTAGATATTTGGTGATTCCGAATATACAAAATCCTCTTGCTATTAATATATTATAATACGCAAAAGCAAACACATTATTATAAAAAGGAAAGGAAATGCAAACTGTAATCCAATCTCGCGTATCTATACGTGGAGCGGATTGAAGGAGCCAGGTGAATTTCGACCACAAAGCGTTACATTATTCAAACACATGACGTAATGGTATCTGTCTATGCACATCGAAAATAAATAAATACCAATATTGTAAGTATTTTTTAATCTTTATTTATTTAGGGGCTTTTATCCTTTTTGGATATGCCAGCCCCATCATACCCTGATATAAAACTTTAGATCAACATTTATAACAAAAAAATAAATGACATGGCATTCATGCTCTTCGCTGCTTCAGAGTTTGGTTCAGCTAATATCGCCTGAACTATATTGTAAGTTACTTTAGCTACTTATTTTGGCAATGTGAGTATTTCCAAAGATCGGCTTGGAAAAAGATCGAAAACTGTAACTGTGCAGTAGTACTGATTATAACTTACTGCTACTTAAAACTTATTCCTTACTTATTTTGAAAAGTTTCAAAGTCCCAGAACTTTCCGACGGGACTTTAATCGGGTGTATCTAGTGTCGGTATTGTACCTAAAGATTTCTCAAACACTTCTTTCGTCAAACTTCGTCACAAAGTAGAATACAATTTCATCCCATAAATATTGTGACGCAAACCAAATATGTTCCAAAGTCAAATTAAACTGTATATATTAAACAAAAATAAAATTGCTAAAGTTGTAAAATACAGCATCGTTTCGTAATTTATTGACTACGGGAATAAACAGTCTGTATATTTATGAGAATAGTGCATTTAACTACTAAATCTAGAATAAGGTTCAACTTAAATGACAAAATAAGGTCCGATATTTTTGATTATTTTAATTTGTCGTTCTGTCCTGTAATCTCGTCTTGTATTATCTCTTTTAATTATAAAAAAAGAAATAAAAAATATATCTTCACGTAATTCCCCATTCAGCGGTAGACAGGGGTCTAGTCTAGACAATGAAATCCTTTTGACTCACCCTCCACCGAAGATATTTTCGTGATAACGTGAAAGATGGTGAGCTCGTCACCGTCTTTATGTCCAAACCATCTATATAATTCGTACATAAGTTTTTACCGAGTTTATTCAGTACCGAGTTTGCCAACATTTACAAGCAGCGCTTGTTCACAAGCATGTCGCAAGTGACAGCCCTCGACATTCTCTTAAGGTGAAGTGGACGCCTTTACATAATAACTGAATGTCATTATGGTGTACGAATATAAAAAAATAATAAATTTCCAGAGCCATTTCTAGAACAGTTATACTTTTTTTAAATGAAATTAATAAAAAAAACTCAATGTCTCGGGTCTGGTTGTATGTAACTTCTTTGTTTCTGATTCCATAACACAGGTACTTTAACTACTTACTTTGGGATTCGAGCAATATGTGATGTAGTTCCTATCTATGTATACGCATTAAAATTAATATAGACGACCCGATAGCCTGGTTGGTAGCGACCCTGACATCGTAGCTAAGGATTATGGGTTCGAATCCCGCACAAGGCAAAGAATTATTGTTTTTATTAACAATTTTAAGGTGTTTTGGATATTTCATTATTATAAATGTTTATTACAGTTATAATAGGAGACACGTTTTCGATCTCAATAGATTATAACTGTAATAAAAAAACCTTTGATAGTGCCATAAAGGCGATACCGGTCAGGTATTTTAATATAAATATATGTGGAATTAGTAAAAGTGACTTTTAATGTGTGATTGTTTTTATTTTGTGTTGCATAATTGAAAAAAAAAAGTCTGATACAAAATCTTAATCTATATACTTTCACGTTGTCCCGAAAATATCTCCGGTGGAAGGTGGGTCAAAGGGACTTAATTGTCTAGACTAGACCTCGGTCTACCCTTGTATTGGGAATTGCGTGAAGACATTTATTTATAATCCTTGTCATATGGACTGTAGTAAATAAATGAGAGGGTGCTTATATCTGTTACGTATTCACATAATGAATATTTAAAATAAACATTATTTCACTAAGTAACGCCGAAAAATAA
The DNA here is from genome assembly GCA_029286605.1 of Sericinus montela. Classification (NCBI taxonomy): domain Eukaryota; kingdom Metazoa; phylum Arthropoda; class Insecta; order Lepidoptera; family Papilionidae; genus Sericinus; species Sericinus montela. Next base: position 1,333,636 of record JAGSMR010000026.1, read on the forward strand.
AAATTTTATCAGTACGTTAGTGTAAATAGTATAGGTTACTTTTGATTAACAGTTAATTTTCTTACCAAGTAAGAAGGAGAAACTCTAGACCAACCGGAGCTGGGAAAATTTCATTCCTACTAAATAACATTCCTGTCACAAATACTTCTTATTTACCTATTATAAAGTTTAAAACCACTTAATGGAATGAGCTTTAAAAAAAATCTATTTCTCGTATTAGCTTTTAGAAACATTGTGTCGGTGCGCCAGTTTCCGCCATAAATCACGTGACAGATGAAGTTGAAACTATTTTAGGAAGTTACCGATTTATCTTCGGTGTCAAAATAAATTAGATATCAGCCAAATAAATGTCCGGGCATCGGGACTTTCGTGTATCTAAGAAAGATAATTAAAAAAACAAATTTCTTTTTAAATTACTTGCAACTTACTAGTGCTTGACATTTGTATAAACGCCACGCTTGGCGAGCGGATTTCCGATTGCTGTACCAGTTATCTCGCACATTACCAGATACCTTACAGTGCTGCCATAAACTAGCCTAGTTTCCTTTTGGTCTGGTAACTTGTATTTGTGATGGGTTGGTCTATTTAGTTTGTCTATTTAGTCATTATATGTTTTGTTCTTCAACTATATTTATAGATCATTCCGACCATTAAAAATGGGGCTAGATAGAACAGTTAATTCGATGTAAAACAGAAAGGGGGAGCAAAACAGTGGATAAAACTTCACCCACCCTAATCAACCTAAGCTTGGGGGCATACAAGATGAGAGTCGTAGTGGGCAGAACGCAATGGAAAGATTTGTAAGAGATCTTTGCCTAAAGACACCTTGAACTATGGTAAATGATACTGAACTAAAGTAGAGTCACGGTTGCCGAGAGGTTAGGCTTGTACTAATGTGGTTTTTCAATGAACTTACGTACCATTTATATCGTTGGCTTAGATATAAAGACGACGGGTTCACCAACTGTCCCTAAAATATCTTCGGTCTCTCTGTCTATCACAGTTTTGAAAAACTGAAGAAGACAGAGCGAAATATATATACATATATACTACCTTGCACTAGGTCAATAACACAATTCCAAATCAATTACATCATTATAGGCAAAGCGTTTATAAACATATTATGCACATTGTCTAGTATTATACACATATAAAGTATGTATAATACCTGACAATCTTATAAGACATTAAATTAGCATATTCTAAGACGTTTTTACTATTTATAAGATAATTGATTTAAATTGAAATTAAATAACTTACTATACTATGTAGTTTTGTAGTTGTATGAGGGAGAAGTATGTGCGGCTTGTTGAGGCGATGTATAATAGAGCCAATACTTGCGTCCGGTCTGAGGCTGGAATCACAGACAAGTTCAATGTGTCTGTAGGTTTACACCAGGGTTCGGCTTTAAGTCCTTAATTGTTCCTTCTGATTATGGATGCTCTGTCATCGAACATACAGGAGGAAGCACCCTGGTGTATGCTATTTGCTGATGACATTGTGCTTGTCGGAGAAAATGCACTTGAGGTACAGAACAAGCTGGGAAAATGGCAAGAAAAACTGGAAAGTGACGGATTAAAAATAAGCAGAACCAAAACCGAACACATGTTCTGTGACTTCAGTAGTCCATCCAGTTTTTCTCATATTGCCTTGGATTGTGTTCTCCTACCAGTCTGCTCCGAATTCCGTTACTTTGGGTCAGTGATCCAAAATGACGACAATATCAACGGCGTAACGTAAAGAATAGAATAAATGCGGGATGGATGAAATGGCGACAGGTCTCGGGAATAACTTGCGATCCACGCATGCCTCTTAAACTTAAGGGCAAAGTTTACAAAACGATCGTGAGACCTGTCGTATTGTACGGATCAGAGTGCTGGGCAACGAAGGTGACGGATGAAAGAAGAGTGCATGCTGCAGAAATGAGAATGTTGAGATGGATGTGTGAAGTGACTAGAAAAGATCACATAAAGAATGAATATATAAGGGGAAGCTTGAAAGTAGCACCAGTGACAGAGAAAATGAAGAGTGGTAGGTAAGCATGGTTCGGGCAAGCAATGAGGAGGGAAGAATGTAATATAGGCAAAAGAATGTTAGAGATGAATGTGGATGGACGAAGAGCTATGGGGAGACCAAAGAAATGATGGATGGATTGTGTGAAAGAAGACATGAGAAAGAAAGAAGTGAGTATTGAGATGAAGGGAAATACAGGAGAGTGGAAGAAGACGACATGTTGTGCCGACCCGACATAGCATGGGATAAGGGCAGGAAGAAGAAGAAGAAGAAGAAGAAGACTATACTATGTAGTTTTGGCTTAAGGATATACCATCCCGTTTCTTCCCTCGGATATCGTAAAAAGCGACTAAGAAAAAGCATAGAAAAATAGAGGATGTCGGGTAACAGCGTCTAAGGCGCAAAGTCTCTAGTTCTGCAATCGCTATCCAGCCGGCCAAGGTTGGCGTTCGCACACATAAGAAGGAGGAGGCCATAATCGTCACACTTGGCAGATCGCAGTACCTGACATCGTGTACTTTAGACACTGTTGCCAAAATAATCAGTCCAAAAAAAACAATCCAACGGAGCAGACCGGTAACCGTACCAGTCGGTTCGGAAAAGTTCGGAATGATTCTTTTTTAGATATTTGGGGATTCCGAATATACAAAATCCTCTTGCTATTAATATATTATAATACGCAAAAGCAAAACACATGTATTATAAAAAGGAAAGGAAATGCAAACTGTAATCCAATCTCTCGTATCTACACGTGGAGCGGATTGAAGGAGTCAGGAGAATTTCGACCTCAAAGCATTACATTATTCAAACACGTGACGTATTGGTATCTGTTTATGCACATGGAAAATAAATAAATACCTATATTGTAAGTAGTTTTTTAATCTTTATTTATTTAGGGGCTTTTATCCTTTTTGAATATGCCAGCCCCATCATAGCCTGATATAGAATTATGATAATGAACAATCATTACTAAAACTGAAAGCCATAGCGTTTATGCTTTTCGCTATATTGTACTTTAGCTACTTACTTTGGCAATGAAGGTATTTCCAAGCATCGGTTAGGAAAAAGATCGAAAACTGTAACTGTGTAGAAGTACTGATTATATCTTACTGCTACTTAAAACTTATTTTGAAAAGTTTCAAAGTCCCAGAACGTTCCGACGGGTCTTTAATCGGGTATATCTAGTGTAGATATTGTATCTGAAGATTTCTCAAACACTTCTTAGTGGAAAATTCGTCAAACTTCGTCATAAAGTAGAATATAATTTCATCCCATAAATATTGTGACGCAAACCAAGTTTGTTCCAAAGTCAAATTAAACTGTATATATTAAACCAAAATAAAATTGCTAAAGTTGTAAAATACTGCATCGTTTCGTAATTTATTGACTACGGGAATATACAGTCTGTATATTTATGAGAACAGTGCATTTAACTACTAAATCTATAATAAGGTTCAAGTTAATTGAGAAATTAAAGATTGATAAATAAGGTCCGATATTTTTGATTATTTTTAATTTGTTGTAAAAATTTGTCGTTCTGTCCTGTAATCCAATCTGTCTTTATGTCCAAGCCAACAATATGATTCGTACATAAGTTTTTGAAAAACCCATTGGTAGGAGCCTGCCACCTGGGGATCGAATTCGCGTCTCTAGACTCGAAATTCCGACTACCCAACCACTAGGCTATCGTGACTTAAACTATAATAAACAAAATAAACTCTTTGAGTTAAATATTTTATTTTGTATTTACAAAGGCTTTGATATCGCCGTAAAAATATACTACATCTTTTGTTTCAGTGCATCTTGTAAGTATTGTAAGAAAATTGCCACTCCCTTTCTTCACGTGGGTGTCGTAAAATGCGACTAAGGGAAACACGCTTGAATATGCTTGTTATGGCAACCTATCGATGGCGGGATAACCATCTCTAGATGAACCTCAGGCCAAAATAATCAGACCGAAGATGGGCAGGGGCGTCTGTGGTGCGATTGGTCCGTTATTGCGATCGCCAATCCGCTTGCCAAGCGTGGCGATTACGGTAAACCCGGTAAAGGTCAGACAGAGGTCTAGTCTAGATAGTTAAGTCCTTTTGACTCTCTTTCCACCCAAGATTTTTTCGGGATAACGTGTCAGGTGGTGAGCCCGTCACCGTCTTTATGACCAAACCATCGATATAATTCGTACATACGTTTTTGAAATAAACCATTGGTAGGAGCCTGCCACCTGCGGATCGAACTCGGGTCTCTTGACTCGCGGCTATCGTGACTTTTATATATCTTGTAAGATAAGAATAAATTAGGAAAATAAGAGAAAACAATTGTGTATTCAGTACCGAGTTTACCAACCTTTACAAGCAGCGCCTGTTCATAAGCATGACGCAAGTGACAGCGCTCGACGTTCTCGTAAGGCGAAGTGGAAGTTTATACAATAAATGAATGTCATTATGATGTACGAATATAAAAAAATAGTAAATTTCTAGAGCCATTTCTAGAACTTCTACTTAATCAAATTAATTAATAAAATACACTGACTCGAGCGGGATTGGTCAACTGTCGGTACTTGACTTTTTAAATTTCTCTTTTAGGTTTCTTTCATCAACTAACTCGTAGTATATTTAGCACTTGAAATTGTTATGGACAATTTTAGTGGCGCCGAATTGAACATTGAACCTTTGTTAGTTGCTTTCAAAATAGATCACCCTGGCCATTAAGCTAATGAAAAGTCTAAATCTCCGCCAAAAGGAAAGTTGGAGAACACAAATACGTTGTAATGGATTTTGGATTTTTCATTCGTATTTAATTTTAGTAAAATCTGCCCCTTTTCCTCGATCTCATAGGGGTATCTTATTAATAAACAATTATGGGACGTTGTACATATCCTTCCAACCATTTTATTCAAACGATTATTCAAGTACGTTTTTAAAATAAAACGTAAAAATGCACAGTTCTATCATTAATTTTCACGACTTTCACGTTTCTCAAAGTTATCAAATTTATCAACAAAATAAAAAAAAAATAGTTTGCATGAAGATCGAGAGTAATAGAGAATAATTGAACAATATCGTAGGAGTATTAAAACTGTTTTATGCTTTAACTAGCTACCCACCGCAGCTTTGCTCTCGTTTTTACACATAACGCGGAACCATTATTAATTTTATAAAATAAAAGTAGCCTTAGTTACTCCTTATAACATCAGCTATCTGCCATTGCCATTATCTATCTTTCAAAATCAGTCCCTCCGTTTCAAATATTAGCCGGAACAGACAGACTTAAATATTGATTTTTTATGTATGTACCGTATATACTGTCATTTGAAAAGCTGTTCATTTGGAAATACAAAGACATTTCAATTTTATTTGTGTGTATGATGTAATTAGATATCTGTTAAAGAGTTCTATTGTAACATATTACCAATTCTGTACAAAATCTATTCAAATCATTTACCATAACAGATTCGGATAATAGCTTTTGATAATACAAAAGGAGCATTTATTTACATTTTCTTTTGTATTGAATCTTGTTAATCATAATAATAGATGGAAAACGGCTTGTGTTCCACAAACGCGAAGCCTAATTTAAATATGTATACTAATAAGATGAAAAGGAATACGCAAATTCATTCCTAAAAACCCTGGTTATCTTCTTTATTTGTTAAACTCTTATATTATTACTGATAATACATTGACATTTAGTAATCATATTTATTTATTTTATATAAAATTATTATTTTATTATAATTATTTATTTAGTTGTAATTTAATATAATTATTTATTTTATTTATTTAATATTTTGTCTTTATCTTTACGCATTTTTCAATACTGAGGTGCTCACCGTTTTAGACAATCTCTTCGACTCTCATCTCACCGGAGCTTATCTGAATAACAGATGTCAATAATCTCGCCTTGTTAGTGTCCAAGTCAAATATACAAATAGTACATAAGTTACAAAAAAAATGTGAGCCGTCATGGGACGCCTGGCAGATGTGAGATATCGTGTATGTACAAGTAATATGCATAAAAGATAATATTATTACAGGAATGAAAAAATGAAGTACTAAGAAAATACTAATGAAAAAATGAAGTATTACGAATTTCTTACAGAAAATGGTAACTTTATTTACATTTGATATAAAAATTCGATATTAATATCAAGTGGCCACAATTTAAATATTTTCTCTCTCTCTCTCTCTCTCTCTCTCTCTCTCTCTCTCTCTCTCTGTGACTTCAGTTATAGTTATATTCAATGTTTCCTCTGCCGGTATTACTGTGACAATTGGTCGATGATAACTAAACTACGTTACAAAAGTCCCGTAGTAATAAAGTCCCGTTGTCGCGAAAATATCTTCGGTGGAAGGTGGGTCATAGGGACCTAATTGTCTAGACTTGACCTCTGTCTACCCCTGTATTGGGAATTGCGTGAAGATATTTATATATTTATTTATTACGTTACAAAAGTATTGGATGAAACATTATCAAGATAACTCACAATTACAGCATCTATTGTTGTTCCATATTGGGTAGTAGATTCTTTAGGATTGTTGTTGATTTGCAATTGAAATTCTTTTTGAAGAAATGTCATTAATGGCATTGATTCAGCTCTTGCAAATTTACATTAAAATCTCCAGCTAATTTTAATGGTAGTTTATATTTATTCGTTTTAAAAATTATTGAACCTTTTTGACTATAAGGAAATGACCTTTCATGTAAAAATGAAATCTTAATATAATTTATAAATAAATAAATAAATAAATATCTTCACGCAATTCCCAATACAGGGGTAGACAGAGGTCAAGTCTAGACAATTAAGTCCCTTTGACCCACCTTCCACCGAAGATATTTTCGGGACAACGGGACTTTATTACTACGGGACTTTTGTAACGTAGTTTAGTTATCATCGACCAATCGTCACAGTAATACCGGCAGAGGAAACATTGAATATAACTATAACTGAAGTCACAGAGAGAGAGAGAGAAAATATTTAAATTGTGGCCACTTGATATTAATATCGAATTTTTATATCAAATGTAAATAAAGTTACCATTTTCTGTAAGAAATTCGTAATACTTCATTTTTTCATTAGTATTTTCTTAGTACTTCATTTTTTCATTCCTGTAATAATATTATCTTTTATGCATATTACTTGTACATACAAGTATGAATAAGATGTCAGAAAAAAAGAAAGAAAGAAAATAAAATAACTGATTGATTACGATTTTTTATTTGTAACTGATGGCCTGCTCGCGGCATAAAACCTGAATATATTTGATGTTTTTATTTGTCAATGACATTAGTCACAAAATTCTCATCAATTTACATTATAATAGTACAACTCACTAGGGAGATACGGTGGCAGTTCCTTTTCTACCGTTATATCTTTCCTCTCCCGCCCTACGTCAATATCCTATAACATTATCCGAACTAAATTTACCGCAAGTAAATTTTTCAATACAAACTCCCAAAGGGTGCCGAAACGGCTAAAAAGGTAAACATCGGCACGCCAAGATCTACTGATCCTAGGTACGTAGATTTATGTTAAACTACACTCCCACCCGCGGCTTCGACCGCTTCGTCTGTTAACAAACCTGCGTCTTTGGTTGCCTTTGGTTTATTAACAAAAAGTATAATTTATCTTGCCTAAACCTGGGGAATTAATTTCAACAGCTACATAAGAATAACACTTAATCTTATTAAGAAATTATAATATTTCCTTTTATAAATATAATCTAAATTTAAATAGATATAAATACAATCATGTACTTATAATAACAAAAGAAAACAATTGTAACTTTAAAAAAATTAAAAACTAATGAAATATTAGTTTTTATTTTAATTACAGTTCAATTACAAAAAATATCCTAAGTAAAAACAATAATTATGCCTACAGTACTTAGTAGAAAATCGCTTTAGCTTTAAAAAAAAACGCAAAATAAACTCAACCAACATTGACGTTCATTAAACGTTAATAAATTTCAGCCTATGTGTCACTCTGATATACAAGGTATATTACTGCAAAGCTTCATCAAAATTCCATTCAGTAGTTTTTGCGTCAAAGAGTAACAAATAACAACCTATCTACCAAACTTTTGCATTTATAATATTAAGAAAAGGAATCTTTATTTGTTCCAGCATATTATAGAAAATAAAAGAAACTTAAATTCTATTACTAGCGTGCTCGGCAGACATATTCCTGCATATAAAAAATACGTGATATAAACTATCATATCTTAGGCACATCGCAGCTTCCATCTGCTGTGCAATTTGTGCTTACAGATGGGTGATGTCCTAAATGATTGCTGTTCCGCGATGATTGTGCCTTTACATAAAGGTAAAGGTTCACATTTTGAGTGCGGGTGCTATTTAGGGTTAAACGTGAAAAGCGGTTATATAGTTTTGGAGTTCATCGTGAGCAACAACGTGACACGAGAATTATATATTATAGATACAGTACAAACAAAAGTAATTTAATTAAATATTCAACACTCTAATACACAGTCGCATGCACACTTGACAAATTCGTCATATCACACTCACTATCTCTGTGTTAAATAATAAAACAGGGCGCTGCGTATGATAATTTCGCATACGAGTTTATTTGCCTGCAATATTTTAGGTGTGGATTAAATTAAGTTAAACTTTTTGAGATGTTTGTCGTTACTCTTGTGCCAAAGGTTCGAAATTAATTAAACTTTGGGACGCATAACAAAGCAAAGGGTAGCTTATAAAGGAAACGCGCAATGTTGCCAATATACCTAGATTATTGGGCGGTGGTGTCAAAAGAATATTTTAAAGAGTTTATAATTTTGTCAAACTTAAATATTTAAGATAAAATGCCTCTCTCTCTCTCTCTCATTCGCTGCCTCTCTCTCTCTCTCTATCTACCTTAGGCAGGTCAAGCAAGGTCGACAATGCACCTGCAAATCCTCAGTTAATAGGAGCATTGAAAATCAATTACCATCAGATCGGACCGCTTGATGATTACAAATTCTTCGAACAGATTAAATCTTGTAAACTTCTTCTCTGTCCAAGACGGAGTACCACACTCTTGTCCATTTCTGCTACCAAATACAGTATTATAACTATTTTAAAATATACATTGAGCCAGAATAAATAAATACATAGAGGGGACAACATCACATACATTGATTCTAATCTCAAGGTAAGTAGCTAAAACCTTATGTTATGGAATCGGAAACGACGAATGTACCTCAGGCACCCAGACCCGAGAAAACGTAGAAAAAGTGGTTTTCTACATTAACCTGTCCGGGAATCGAACCCAGAACCAGAGCAAGGGACGCCTAAGAAAACTGTATATACACTACTTGTGCACGTAGATCGACTAGATTTAATACCACAATTTCATCTGAGTCATTAGGTATGACCACATTTATGCATTTTGAAGTGTTTTGCAAATGTCATAGTTGCGACGGACCCTTACCAATGGGTGAACTTTTAACATGTTTTTCAATGAATACCCTAAAAATGGACTATGAAATTTGTAGAGTTGAAAACTGCGTACAATTGATCGGATAACATTTGTAAGGAAGTTCTATTACTGCAACTGTTTAAACGATGAATAAGCCACTACGAGACTCCATCCGCTTCATTGAATTAAGTGCTTAATATGTTATTCAGAATAATTCACTGGTACTCCTTATCCGGTATCGCTAGTGATTTATTGTATTATCTATTCATAAATAATAATAATAGTTTCGCAATGACATGTATGTAAATATAATTGAAATGGAAATTAAAAGTTGTTAAACGAAAGTCTTGATATGAATATTGCATAAAATAAATTAATACAATAGAAAATTTTAAAAAAGGAACAAGTAAACAGATAACATTCGTTCATAGAAAGCAGTCATAGGTAAAATAAGAATTGACTGTTTTTATTGTGCTTTTAATATAACCAGTTCTTTTTCTAGTAAATAAAAATAATAATTAAATTTTATAGTTATATTAATACTATTATAATTTTGAACTTAAACTAAAACAAATTATAAACCGGATAAAAATTAATTTCTTACCTTAGTTATGCAGAAGAATTTTCGCCGTTTTCAATTTATTTCATATATTGCGCTCACATGATTCATTTCCAGCATTTTTTACGTTTTGGGCTTAATTTACTAAATATATATCTGATAATATGAAATTTACCACAACATAATACGTTTAATTATTATATACTAAGGTTTAATTCACAAAATCCTTATTTATCGTAAAACGAGTCGTAAATTCCGAATTCTGCGAAACGCGTCGCGCTAACACCAGCGCCTGCGAGTGACGCCAAGGCAATACTGTCTGTTCAATGAAGCCACGTTTTCCACAGGCGCTTTGAACATAGCTATAGGTATTATAATGCTACTGGTAACCCAGTCCTGTCAACACAATTTTCAATTTCACGCATAAAACGCAGATGTTCGGGATTCGGCTATTGCGTATATATTGACACATTTAAATTACAACTTTATGTAAACTTAACGCTGTTAACTAGTAATAACAAAATATGAAACCCTCTCAAAAACACTTTTATTAAAGAAAGGAAACTTATGAAAATGTTTTGGAAAAAATCTATTACTAATAAATTCATCTATAATAATAATAATAATAATATCTTCACGCAATTCCCAATACAGGGGTAGACAGAGGTCAAGTCTAGACAATTAAGTCCCTTTGACCCACCTTCCACCGAAGATATTTTCGGGACAACGTGACAGGTGGTGAGCCCGACGCCGTCTTTATGTCCAAGCCAACGATGAAATTCGTACATAAGTTTTTTTTGAAAAACTCATTGGTACTGCCACCTGGGGATCGAACTCGGGTCTCTGGACTCGTAATTCCGACCACCCAACAATTCGCTATCGTGACTTTAAATATTATAATAAATTCATCTAATTTATTAATATTACACTAATAAATCTATTACTAATAAATTCAAGTCAAGATAGCCAAGTGGTTGAGTGGTCGGAATTTCGAGTCGAGAGACCCGAGTTCGATCCCCAGGTGGCAGGCTCGTAGACTAGACCTATGTCTATACCTGTATTGGAAATTGCGTGAATATATTTATTTATTTATTTATTTATTTGTAATAAATTCATCAAACAAATATAAAGAGTATTAAACAAATAATAGAGAAATATATATGCATACGTCATGTATGTGTGTAAGTTACGTGGTAGCTTTATAATGATTAGAGAACTTGCTTTATACTGTAGTGACCCAAGTTCAATTCACGGGACGGAACAGCTATTATTGATATGAAAATTTTAAATGCTGACTTTGTCACACAATGTGAGAAATAATTATTATTAAAAAAAAAGGAATATCATGGAAATATGCGAAGTCCACCAAACCGTACTAGAGCAGCGTGACGGGCATTCTATTACTCTAAAATATTTAAAAGAATATTTAATAAAGACCTTTTTTCTTTGTCTATATCCAACACTGGACACTTACAGGCTGTTCTTTACTGTATGTTTGTCCACTGGTCTTTCCCCGTATTTCTCCAAAAGTATTAATCAGCTACCGTCTGATCACCCGAGTCTCTTAATTTCTTTACATCAGTGTCGGAAGAGGCTACTAAGGGTAAAAGCATATAAAACGTCATACCGACCGATAAGGAGACAAACAACGTTAAGCAGACCGCTGACGAGCAGCACCGTCAAATGTGCGATAGGTCAATGACCTACAATAAACTTTTACAGGCCGTTATGTATATATATTAGTCGAATTGTGACCATTACTTATTATCATAAATTTACTTCAACTTGGGGAACAGTGAAAGTCTATTCTAAACCGGTGCAGTATTATAAAAAATATGAATCTAAATTGTATGCGAAGCAGCCTATTTATATGTAACATTTGTTACATAGACCTATTAAACTGTATACTCTATTTTTTTTACCATCACGCATTTCCCCAGTTAAAATAATAAATAGTATTAAGTCTTTTCGATTCACCTTTCACCCAAGCTCATTTGCGACAAGTGATAGGTGGTGAGCCCTTCATCGTTCCAAACGAATGGTAAAATAATACTTTATTTGAGTCACGATAGCCGAGTGGTTGTGGTCGAAATTTCGAGTCAAGAGACCCGAGTTCATCCCGAGGTGGCAGACTCGTAGACTAGACCTATGTCTATACCTGTATTGGAAATTGCGTGAATATATTTATTTATTTATTTATAGATAAATATTCATATTCATCACAAACAGCAAAATATCTATATAATTTTCGCATTCGATGATTGTTTGTTTTTGTTTGGCCAGCCCGACCTTGCGAAATAAGTGTCGTGTAATAGCAAATTATGTTTTATTTTCATAGATTCAAGTATTTTTCCGGCGTGATTATTCAGAAGTTCTTCTTTCATTAAGTTTCAAGGTCATGTACGTTGCTACGTTGTTAGTGAGACGTCAAAATATAACAAGTTTATATAAAAAATATGTCTTCACACCTTTCCCACTACTGCGGTAGACAGAGGTCTAGACGATAAAGTTCTTTCGACCCACCTTCTATCGAAGACATTTTTTAGGTCAACGTGGTAGGTGGTGAGCCCGTCGCCGTCTTTATGTCCAAGCCAACGATATAAATCGAACATAAGTTTTTAAAAAAAACCCGGGCCTCTTGCCTCAAAATTCCGACTACCCAACCCAACCACTCGGCTATCGTGATTTCATCATCATCTTAAAAATTCAATTACAATAAAATATATCTCGAAAAATACTAAATAAAAAAATACTAGACCTAAATTCAACAAATCGTTAACGGTGTTTGATACTGCGGTCGCCAATCCGCTTGCCAAGCGTGGCGATTACTGCAATCCCTGCTTAAGGGAAAAGCCTATGTTCTGCAATGTAATTTAACGGGCTATGTAGTAAGTAAATTAAGTATGCCTAAATAAGCAGACGAGTTTTTAAGCATTTTACAGTAATGCAAAGACTTTTTTGTAAACATAAATATATGTAACATAAATATATTGCAAGTATTTCTTATTATTCTTATAAGTATTAAAAAAAATATTTATAAATATTTGCTTTATGAGTAACACAGCAATTTTGTATAAGTTTTATTCTCAATACTGGGATAGACAGAGGTTAAGTGCTCTTGGCCCACTTTTCACCGAAGCCTATTTTGGATAACGTGACGGGTGGTGAACTTATCACCGCTTTAATGTCAAAGTCAACGGTACAATTTAAACGTATTTGCTTACGGTATTTGAACCCCAGAAACTACTAACTAGGTTATACTAAGTAATATAAGTAATTATTACACAAAGTTTCCTGGTGGGTTTTTGACCAATGTTAAAGATTAGCGCGCTGAAGTGGCAATGGGCTGACCACATAGCTCGAAGAACTGATAACCGTTGGAGAAAATAGGGTCTCGCTAAGGAACACACAGTGTAGGACGACCCCCCCACAAGATGGAGTGATGACCTGAAAAATGTTCCGAGGAGGCCATGGATGCAGGTGGCTAAGGACCGTTCTTTGTTGCAAATTCTGGGGGAGGGCTATGTTCAGCAGTGGACTCCTGATAGGCTTTGAAAAAGAAGAAGCGGATGACGGTTTCTAGGTTTATATGACACGAAATACGTTTATGTTAGAAACCTAGAGATGAGTTAAATCGGATGCAGATGGCGTGTTTCCTAACTAATCGCTCCTCCTCCTCCCTTCGAAAAAAAATGTTCATTACAAATAAGTTGAATGTGTACAAATAAACACAACGTGTGTATACTAAGTCAATGTCCGATACATCAACGTCATATACAAGGAATATAAAAGCCCATTCACGTCTGTCAGGGAATGTGCCACGGACATATGTTATTCATAGTCAATTACGTTTGACATTACATAAATAGCATGCACATGAATATGACTCAACACACTGATATTCTCTACTAATACACATTCAATAGAGGTATAAACAATATATTTGTAGTTGTTGGAATATTTTAATCAAGAAGAGAGACACACACATGTACACCAAGACTCCTGAAATTAAAGAATATTGAAAATAGTTTAGGCTCAAGTCTTCCTTGAAAAGTTCCAAACAGTCAACGGCTTGATAGCTTCTTATTTGCAGGTTCTTCAAATATTATGAATATTTATTTAATTAAAGTCACGATAGCCGAGTTGTTGGGTGGTCGGAATTTCGAGTCGAGAGACCCGAGTTCGATCCCCAGGTGGCAGTACCAATGAGTTTTTTAGAAACTTATGTACGAATTTCATCGTTGGCTTGGACATAAAGACGGCGACAGGCTCACCACCTGTCACGTTGTCCCGAAAATATCTTCGGTGGAAGGTGGGTCAAAGGGACTTAATTGTCTAGACTTTACCTCTGTGTACCCCTGTATTGGGAATTGCGTGAAGATATTTTTTATTTATTTATTTATTTATTTATTTATTTATTTATTTATTTATTTATTTATTTATTTATTTATTTATTTATTTATTTATTTATTTATTTATTTATTTATTTATTTATTTATTTATTTATTTATTTATTTATTTATTTATTTATTTATTTATTTATTTATTTATTTATTTATTTAAAGTCACGATAGCCGAGTTGATGGGTGGTCAGATTTCGAGTCGAGAGACCCGAGTTCGATCCCCAGGTGGCAGTACCAATGAGTTTTTAGAAACTTATGTACGAATTTCATCGTTGGCTTGGACATAAAAACGGCGACAGGCTCACCACCTGTCACGTTGTCCCGAAAATATCTTCGGTGGAAGGTGGGTCAAAGGGACTTAATTGTCTAGACTTTACCTCTGTGTACCCCTGTATTGGGAATTGCGTGAAGATATTTTTTATTTATTTATTTATTTATTTATTTATTTATTTATTTATTTATTTATTTATTTATTTATTTATTTATTTATTTATTTATTTATTTATTTATTTAATTAAAGTCACGATAGCCGAGTTGATGGGTGGTCAGATTTCAGTCGAGAGACCCGAGTTCGATCCCCAGGTGGCAGTACCAATGAGTTTTTAGAAACTTATGTACGAATTTCATCGTTGGCTTGGACATAAAAACGGCGACAGGCTCACCACCTGTCACGTTGTCCCGAAAATATCTTCGGTGGAAGGTGGGTCAAAGGGACTTAATTGTCTAGACTTTACCTCTGTGTACCCCTGTATTGGGAATTGCGTGAAGATATTTTTTATTTATTTATTTATTTATTTATTTATTTATTTATTTATTTATTTATTTATTTATTTATTTATTTATTTATTTATTTATTTATTTATTTATTTATTTATTTATTTATTTATTTATTTATTTAATTAAAGTCACGATAGCCGAGTTGATGGGTGGTCAGATTTCGAGTCGAGAGACCCGAGTTCGATCCCCAGGTGGCAGTACCAATGAGTTTTTAGAAACTTATGTACGAATTTCATCGTTGGCTTGGACATAAAAACGGCGACAGGCTCACCACCTGTCACGTTGTCCCGAAAATATCTTCGGTGGAAGGTGGGTCAAAGGGACTTAATTGTCTAGACTTTACCTCTGTGTACCCCTGTATTGGGAATTGCGTGAAGATATTTTTTATTTATTTATTTATTTATTTATTTATTTATTTAATTAAAGTCACGATAGCCGAGTTGATGGGTGGTCAGATTTCGAGTCGAGAGACCCGAGTTCGATCCCCAGGTGGCAGTACCAATGAGTTTTTAGAAACTTATGTACGAATTTCATCGTTGGCTTGGACATAAAGACGGCGACAGGCTCACCACCTGTCACGTTGTCCCGAAAATATCTTCGGTGGAAGGTGGGTCAAAGGGACTTAATTGTCTAGACTTTACCTCTGTGTACCCCTGTATTGGGAATTGCGTGAAGATATTTTTTTTATTTATTTATTTATTTCTCTTCACGCACAATCCCTGACGGGGTAACCAGGGAGAAAAGATCACCAAGTGACACAATCCTTAAATAACTCTTTCGCTTCATTCAGATTCATAATTTTCTTCATACGTGCACGTCTACATGGTCTTCGAAAGTTAGTCTTGGCCTACCTCGACCCCTTTTAATATTAACTTTCGAGTAGAGTAATATTAACGTTAGAGACAAGAATTTGCATGAATGTTTATACATTTTCATATTGTAACGATAGCTTAATACATATCTTAATACATAATTTAAGTAGTCCATGAAAGAAATGTTTATAATTTTTCTTCCCAAATTATATTATGTAAAGAACATGACGTAAAGACTACCTTATAAACCTATTAAACTACCTATAGGCTAGTTGTTAGTGACCCCTTCCTTCAAAGCTACGGGTTGGGGGTTCGAGGTCCGTTAGAGACAAGAATTTGCATGAATGTTTATACATTTTCATATTGTAACGATAGCTTAATACATATCTTAATACATAATTTAAGTAGTCCATGAAAGAAATGTTTATAATTTTTCTTCCCAAATTATATTATGTAAAGAACATCACGTAAAGACTACCTTATAAACCTATTAAACTACCTATAGGCTAGTTGTTAGTGACCCCTTCCTTCAAAGCTACGGGTTGGGGGTTCGAGGTCCGTTAGAGACAAGAATTTGCATGAATGTTTATACATTTTCATATTGTAACGATAGCTTAATACATATCTTAATACATAATTTAAGTAGTCCATGAAAGAAATGTTTATAATTTTTCTTCCCAAATTATATTATGTAAAGAACATGACGTAAAGACTACCTTATAAACCTATAAAACTACCTATAGGCCAGTTGTTAGTGACCCCTTCCTTCAAAGCTACGGGTTGGGGGTTCGAGGTCCGTTAGAGACAAGAATTTGCATGAATGTTTATACATTTTCATATTGTAACGATAGCTTAATACATATCTTAATACATAATTTAAGTAGTCCATGAAAGAAATGTTTATAATTTTTCTTCCCAAATTATATTATGTAAAGAACATGACGTAAAGACTACCTTATAAACCTATTAAACTACCTATAGGCTAGTTGTTAGTGACCCCTTCCTTCAAAGCTACGGGTTGGGGGTTCGAGGTCCGTTAGAGACAAGAATTTGCATGAATGTTTATACATTTTCATATTGTAACGATAGCTTAATACATATCTTAATACATAATTTAAGTAGTCCATGAAAGAAATGTTTATAATTTTTCTTCCCAAATTATATTATGTAAAGAACATCACGTAAAGACTACCTTATAAACCTATAAAACTACCTATAGGCCAGTTGTTAGTGACCCCTTCCTTCAAAGCTACGGGTTGGGGGTTCGAGGTCCGTTAGAGACAAGAATTTGCATGAATGTTTATACATTTTCATATTGTAACGATAGCTTAATACATATCTTAATACATAATTTAAGTAGTCCATGAAAGAAATGTTTATAATTTTTCTTCCCAAATTATATTATGTAAAGAACATGACGTAAAGACTACCTTATAAACCTATTAAACTACCTATAGGCTAGTTGTTAGTGACCCCTTCCTTCAAAGCTACGGGTTGGGGGTTCGAGGTCCGTTAGAGACAAGAATTTGCATGAATGTTTATACATTTTCATATTGTAACGATAGCTTAATACATATCTTAATACATAATTTAAGTAGTCCATGAAAGAAATGTTTATAATTTTTCTTCCCAAATTATATTATGTAAAGAACATGACGTAAAGACTACCTTATAAACCTATTAAACTACCTATAGGCTAGTTGTTAGTGACCCCTTCCTTCAAAGCTACGGGTTGGGGGTTCGAGGTCCGTTAGAGACAAGAATTTGCATGAATGTTTATACATTTTCATATTGTAACGATAGCTTAATACATATCTTAATACATAATTTAAGTAGTCCATGAAAGAAATGTTTATAATTTTTCTTCCCAAATTATATTATGTAAAGAACATGACGTAAAGACTACCTTATAAACCTATTAAACTACCTATAGGCTAGTTGTTATTATTCTTATAAGTATTAAAAATATTTATAAATATTTGCTTTATGAGTAACACAACAATTTTGTATAAGTTTTATTCTCAATACTGGGATAGACAGAGGTTAAGTGCTCTTGGCCCACTTTTCACCGAAGCCTATTTTGGATAACGTGACGGGTGGTGAACTTATCACCGCTTTAATGTCAAAGTCAACGGTACAATTTAAACGTATTTGCTTACGGTATTTGAACCCCAGAAACTACTAACTAGGTTATACTAAGTAATATAAGTAATTATTACACAAAGTTTCCTGGTGGGTTTTTGACCAATGTTAAAGATTAGCGCGCTGAAGTGGCAATGGGCTGACCACATAGCTCGAAGAACTGATAATCGTTGGAGAAAATAGGGTCTCGCTAAGGAACACACAGTGTAGGACGACCCCCCACAAGATGGAGTGATGACCTGAAAAATGTTCCGAGGAGGCCATGGATGCAGGTGGCTAAGGACCGTTCTTTGTTGCAAATTCTGGGGGAGGGCTATGTTCAGCAGTGGACTCCTGATAGGCTTTGAAAAAGAAGAAGCGGATGACGGTTTCTAGATTTATATGACACGAAATACGTTTATGTTAGAAACCTAGAGATGAGTTAAATCGGATGCAGATGGCGTGTTTCCTAACTAATCGCTCCTCCTCCTCCCTTCGAAAAAAAATGTTCATTACAAATAAGTTGAATGTGTACAAATAAACACAACGTGTGTATACTAAGTCAATGTCCGATACATCAACGTCATATACAAGGAATATAAAAGCCCATTCACGTCTGTCAGGGAATGTGCCACGGACATATGTTATTCATAGTCAATTACGTTTGACATTACATAAATAGCATGCACATGAATATGACTCAACACACTGATATTCTCTACTAATACACATTCAATAGAGGTATAAACAATATATTTGTAGTTGTTGGAATATTTTAATCAAGAAGAGACACACACATGTACACCAAGACTCCTGAAATTAAAGAATATTGAAAATAGTTTAGGCTCAAGTCTTCCTTGAAAGTTCCAAACAGTCAACGGCTTGATAGCTTCTTATTTGCAGGTTCTTCAAATATTATGAATATTTATTTAATTAAAGTCACGATAGCCGAGTTGTTGGGTGGTCGGAATTTCGAGTCGAGAGACCCGAGTTCGATCCCCAGGTGGCAGTACCAATGAGTTTTTTAGAAACTTATGTACGAATTTCATCGTTGGCTTGGACATAAAGACGGCGACAGGCTCACCACCTGTCACGTTGTCCCGAAAATATCTTCGGTGGAAGGTGGGTCAAAGGGACTTAATTGTCTAGACTTTACCTCTGTGTACCCCTGTATTGGGAATTGCGTGAAGATATTTTTTTTATTTATTTATTTATTTCTCTTCACGCACAATCCCTGACGGGGTAGCCAGGGAGAAAAGATCGCCAAGTGACACAATCCTTAACTCTTTCGCTTCATTCAGATTCATAATTTTCTTCATACGTGCACGTCTACATGGTCTTCGAAAGTTAGTCTTGGCCTACCTCGACCCCTTTTAATATTAACTTTCGAGTAGAGTAATATTAACGTTAGAGACTATATATTTTCTACACCATGCGGTCTTCGCTCATTCGCTCAACGTGCCCAAACCATCGAAACATGTCCTCATCAATTTTAGTCATCTTTCAAAACCACCATGTTGCGAAACTCATCGTTTCACTTTCGGTCGGCCAAGGCCGCACATTTTACGAAGAGATCGAATCTCCACTGCATTCAACCTGCTTGTATGCTTCTTCTGGTATACCCAGGTTTCGCTGCCACATAACAAAGTCGGTACCAGTTATGTATCACAAGGCGTGCATTTTTCACTACGCCTTGCCTTTGGACTAACGCAGTCAGAGAATAATGAATTAATAATAATAAATTGATAATACTCGTAATAATTAATAAGCACACAGAGATAACATCACATACGTCGCTCTGATCCTTAAGTTAGTAGCTTAAGCACTTGTGTCCTGAAATCGGAATCAAAGGAACCACAAATACCCAGTCCCAAAAAAAATAGAGAGTATTTCTCCACATTGAACGTCCGGAAATTGAACCCGGAACTTCAGACTTGGCAACCTAGTGTAAAGCATTTTGTACCCCACTCCTCCAAGGAGATCGTTGTAAGTACGATTATCGTAAATCTGCCTAAATCGTGCTCATAAAACCAGGACAGCAACCTTAATACTGTACTGTGTTCACCATAATTGGCAAGTGACTTGCCAACTATGTTATGGAGATCTGTTGAAACGACTCGATGCTATGCGATGATCTTTTTGTCTTTTGTCTACATTTATTCACAACCCATTCCTGAAAACAATTTGAAACGTCAACTTAATCTAATAACAATGAACATCGTTTTGAATAACAACAATTAATCAACCTAAGCAGTGTTATTATCACATGAATTAATAATCACATAATATTACACAACATTCATTAATTTATAAAGGATTAAATAAAAAATTACTAAATATACTTACATAATTTCATTTCAATATTTAATACGTATGCCATATTTACCATTTGTAATTATTTTTACAAAAATACTTGGATAATGCAGTTTTAATATTTATTACATATGCAACTCGTAGTTATCCCGCTATCTGTCGGTAGATAATTCCATTGTTCTGGCTTTCCCCTTCGTCGCTTCGGGAGGTTTATTATTACGCGAAAAACCCACGACAATATATGCATTTATTTATTCATATTGATCACGTTTTTAAAATTAAAATGAAGATATAACAATATTATAATTTAATCTCTTTTATAATTAAATTACGATGATATATATTGAATTAGTACTATTTAACCCAATTTCTCCTGCAACATTATCCCTTATAAAAATTACGAAGCAGAATATAAAATGTCTTTACGTCATTGCCAATACTGGGGCAAACAAGGGTCTAAAATTAGCTCCTTTCAACTCACCTTTCACCGAAGCTTGTTACGACAACGTGACAGTTGGAGAGCCTATCACCGTTGTAGTATCCAAGCCAACGGTACAATACACTCACATACATATATATACACATACATAAATACCCATTGATATGTATAGAAAATTTTCATATTCATTACACAAAAGTATTCCCTTGGAGGTATTCAAACCCTCAACCCTTAGCTTCGAAGACAGGGTCACTACCAAATTAGCAATCTGGTCGTCATCACCTCTAATTTCAAATCTAATAAAGGGAAAATCTCCTCTTACAATTTTAACTTCATATAATTTTAACTTTGAAAAACACATTTATAGTTTCACCGTCTTGAGCTAATATGAAAACTTTGTCTGCATTACTGAACCGCGAACATGCTGCTTACAATGAGAAAAACAATCAGAATTGAAGTAGACACCAACACTTTTCAGGGTCTGACCCTAGGACTTGGTAATTGTTTTCGAAAGGCGGGATATTGTATATGCTCTAACTCTGAAAGTAAATAAAAAAAGCTTAAGTTTTAATTAAATTAAGGAACAACAATTACTTGATTAAATTTATATATAGTTTTAGTGTAATCGATGTTTTTAGCCTAAATAAAAAGGTTAAAAGATTATTATTCGAATTATTCGTCACGATGTCGTTTTTTTAATTATTATTATAAAACTCCAACAGCGTGACGTAACAAATCCTGACCTCACTTCTGAAAATAATTCTATTGCGTTTTTAACATTACAACCCCTGTTAGCTTTATAATGTAAAATAATAAAAAAATTGTCAAAATTAAATATGAAATCTCTTGTATTATTTTTACGATCTACCCAATACTGAAGTAGTCAGGTGTCTAGCCTATTAAGTCCCTTCGGCGCACCTTTCACCGAAGCTTGTTAGGACAACGTGACAGGTGGTGAGCCTCTTAGTGTCCCTTAGTTGTGTCACGTTCTGTTTTTAATTTTAAAAAAACAGATGTTATGTATGTATTTAACATACATAACATCACATACATTGCTCCGATCTGGAAATCGAACCCAGGAAGGCAGAGCTGACGACACCATAAAACCGGAGTGTACGTCGCTTTTCCACATATGTAGACCTTGTCACTATATTATATTCTATTGGAATTTACCACCCTATTGTATTTTATTTAAAAACCACCAGTAAAAAATACCCGACAAATTACAAAAAGCTTTTAAGTTTCCATGGTAAAGGTTCTAGTGTACATAAATAGCATGCTTTCTAAACTTATTTACCTCACCTTGATAGAGTCAAAATCTTGCGTATTCTTGAAACGTATACAGCAGATATTTTTCTTTGAATGAAACAGGTTTTAGCAGTAAATCCAGACCTTTTGAAAATTCTTTTGTCTATACGACATCGTGTAACTTGCGACATGAAAGCTTTGTGCAGTAAATGGTAGAAGTAATTTTAAATTGGCTCCCGTACGGGTTTTGTTAACAAATCAAAGTCGTATGTTATTGACGTAAGAATTTACCACCCTATTGTATTTTATTTAAAAACCACCAGTAACAAATACCCGACAAATTACAAAAAGCTTTTAAGTTTCCATGGTAAAGGTTCTAGTGTACATAAATAGCATGCTTTCTAAACTTATTTACCTCACCTTGATAGCGTCAAAATCATGCGTATTCTTGAAACGAATACAGCTGATATTTTTCTTTGAATGAATACAGGTTTTAGCAGGAAATCCAGACCTTTTGAAAATGCTTTTGTGTCTATACGACATCGTGTAACTTGCGACATGGAAGCTCTGTGCAGTAAATGGTAGAAGTAGTTTTAAATTGGCTCCCGTGCGGGTTTTGTTACCAAATCAAAGTCGTATGTTATTGACGTAAGAATTTACCACCCTATTGTATTTTATTTAAAACCACCAGTAACAAATACCCGACAAATTACAAAAAGCTTTTAAGTTTCCATGGTAAAGGTTCTAGTGTACATAAATAGCATGCTTTCTAAACTTATTTACCTCACCTTGATAGAGTCAAAATCTTGCGTATTCTTGAAACGTATACAGCAGATATTTTTCTTTGAATGAATACAGGTTTTAGCAGAAAATCCAGACCTTTTGAAAATTCTTTTGTGTCTATACGACATCGTGTAACTTGCGACATGGAAGCTCTGTGCAGTAAATGGTAGAAGTAGTTTTAAATTGGCTCCCGTGCGGGTTTTGTTAACAAATCAAAGTCGTATGTTATTGACGTAAGAATTTACCACCCTATTGTATTTTATTTAAAACCACCAGTAAAAAATACCCGACAAATTACAAAAAGCTTTTAAGTTTCCATGGTAAAGGTTCTAGTGTACATAAATAGCATGCTTTCTAAACTTATTTACCTCACCTTGATAGAGTCAAAATCATGCGTATTCTTGAAACGAATACAGCAGATATTTTTCTTTGAATGAATACAGGTTTTAGCAGGAAATCCAGACCTTTTGAAAATGCTTTTGTGTCTATACGACATCGTGTAACTTGCGACATGGAAGCTCTGTGCAGTAAATGGTAGAAGTAGTTTTAAATTGGCTCCCGTGCGGGTTTTGTTAACAAATCAAAGTCGTATGTTATTGACGTAAGAATTTACCACCCTATTGTATTTTATTTAAAACCACCAGTAACAAATACCCGACAAATTACAAAAAGCTTTTAAGTTTCCATGGTAAAGGTTCTAGTGTACATAAATAGCATGCTTTCTAAACTTATTTACCTCACCTTGATAGAGTCAAAATCATGCGTATTCTTGAAACGTATACAGCAGATATTTTTCTTTGAATGAATACAGGTTTTAGCAGTAAATCCAGGCCTTTTGAAAATTCTTTTGTGTCTATACGACATCGTGTAACTTGCGACATGAAAACTCTGTGCAGTAAATGGTAGAAGTAGTTTTAAATTGGCTCCCGTGCGGGTTTTGTTAACAAATCAAAGTCGTATGTTATTGACGTAAGAATTTACCACCCTATTGTATTTTATTTAAAACCACCAGTAAAAAATACCCGACAAATTACAAAAAGCTTTTAAGTTTCCATGGTAAAGGTTCTAATGTACATAAATAGCATGCTTTCTAAACTTATTTACCTCACCTTGATAGAGTCAAAATCTTGCGTATTCTTGAAACGTATACAGCAGATATTTTTCTTTGAATGAAACAGGTTTTAGCAGTAAATCCAGACCTTTTGAAAATTCTTTTGTCTATACGACATCGTGTAACTTGCGACATGAAAGCTTTGTGCAGTAAATGGTAGAAGTAATTTTAAATTGGCTCCCGTACGGGTTTTGTTAATAAATCAAAGTCGTATGTTATTGACGTAAGAATTTACCACCCTATTGTATTTTATTTAAAACCACCAGTAAAAAATACCCGACAAATTACAAAAAGCTTTTAAGTTTCCATGGTAAAGGTTCTAGTGTACATAAATAGCATGCTTTCTAAACTTATTTACCTCACCTTGATAGAGTCAAAATCTTGCGTATTCTTGAAACGTATACAGCAGATATTTTTCTTTGAATGAAACAGGTTTTAGCAGTAAATCCAGACCTTTTGAAAATTCTTTTGTCTATACGACATCGTGTAACTTGCGACATGAAAGCTTTGTGCAGTAAATGGTAGAAGTAGTTTTAAATTGGCTCCCGTGCGGGTTTTGTTAACAAATCAAAGTCGTATGTTATTGACGTAAGAATTTACCACCCTATTGTATTTTATTTAAAACCACCAGTAAAAAATACCCGACAAATTACAAAAAGCTTTTAAGTTTCCATGGTAAAGGTTCTAGTGTACATAAATAGCATGCTTTCTAAACTTATTTACCTCACCTTGATAGAGTCAAAATCTTGCGTATTCTTGAAACGTATACAGCAGATATTTTTCTTTGAATGAGTACCGTTTTTGGCAGAAACTCCAGACCTTTTGAAAATTCTTTTGTGTCTATACGACATCATGTAACTTGCGACATGAAAGCTTTGTGCAGTAAATGGAAGAAGTAGTTTTAAATTGGCTCCCGTGCGGGTTTTGTTAACAAATCAAAGTCGTATGTTATTGACGTAAGAATTTACCGCCCTATTGTATTTTATTTAAAAACCACTAGTAAAAAACATGCGACAAATTACAAAAAGCTTTTAAGTTTCCATGATAAAGGTTCTAGTGTACATAAATAGCGTGCTTTCTAAACTTATTTACCTCACCTTGAAAAAGTCTAAATCTTGCGTATTCTTGAAACGTATACAGCAGATATTTTTATTTGAATGAGTACCGTTTTTGGCAGAAACTCCAGACCTTTTGAAAATTCTTTTGTGTCTATACGACATCAAGTAACTTGCGACATGAAAGCTTTGTACAGTAAATGGAAGTAGTAGTTTTAAATTGGCTCCCGAATAAAATATAAAACGAAGTGCTTAACAAATAAAAGGCTAAAAATGTAATAGGGTGATAAAGAGCAATGATAGCGATTCGGTTCGCTATGATTGCATTACACAAAGTAGGTATGGATTCAAATGCAATTTTTAAAACTCTCCATACGCCTGAAATTAGTAAAATGTTTGTGTACCGGGCTATTAGTACGCACAACGAGACCTCTGTTTGTGACAGAAAAATATCTGTGCGTCCACGTTGTGTTCGTACGAAAAAGGTGGTCAAAGCAGTAAGGGAAAGAATTACAAGAAATCTCGGGAGATGAAGATAGCACCTAGAACCAAGTTGCGTATTTTAAAGGATGACTTAGAACTTGCAGCCTTTAAGAGACGTACTTGTCATTTATTAACTGATAATTTAAAAAAAGAATAGGGCGATAAAATCGAAACAACTTCTGAAGCGGTACGCAAAGGGAGGTAAAAATTTTGGTTACAGATGAAAATTTTTTTACAATTGAGCGACATTTTAACAAAAAAATGACCCTATTTATGCTCAAAGCTCTATATAAATAAATACATATATAGACAGGGACAACATCAAATACATTGCTCTGATCCCTAAGTAAGCACTTGTAATATGGAATCAGAAACAACGAAAGTACCACAAACACTCACACCCGAGAAAATGTAGAAAAAGTGTTTTTTCCATATTGACCCGACCGGGGACCGAATCTAGAACTATAAGCTGGCACGCCACTCGTCCCCGGAGGTCGTCAAAGACTCTAAGTAACCGTCCCAACCTTCCCGACCTTAGTCGACAGAGTGCAACGTGCCTACGTCTAACCAAGGTATCCAACTTATGTACGATTTTTATCGTTGGCATTGAAATAAAGACGGCGACGGGCTTACCACCTGTCACATTCTCTCGAAAAAAGGTCTTCGGTTGAAGGACCTCTGTCTAGCTCTGTATAGGGAATGGCGTACAGATATATACTTATATATTTCATAATTAAGCTTTAAGACCTTAAAATATAATTTAACAGTATTATTTCAAAAAGTAGGTAGGAGATATCAACTTTCAGAGGCCATAAGGAAGTAAATACGTACCAAAGACATTTGTATTCTACGTACTAATGTACTGTACTGAATTATTTACAACCCTTTCCACCTACGTGTTTCGTGTACTAGTATCTGATTACAGTGTCGCTCTACTGCGTACAAAAGTTATTTCATGCTACAAACTTAGTTCTTAACTTTAACTTTTCATTCTTACGACGACGCCACTGTACTTGAAAAGTATAAAAAGATTTGCGATTCTGATATTGTTTACTAAGATTATATTAGTGTTTCCCCTGTGTTTGGATGTATTGCTACATGAAAACACGGACGACTGTCCATGGAGTTCTCACGGGATGCAGTTTCAACAGAAGTTGTGTCTGCGACTCATTACAAACCACTACATAGCCGCTGGTGAAAAGAGGGTTGGTTCTGTTCCCGCTCAACGGGTAAGTCTAACCATGCAATACGGAAATATGGCCAGCATTGTTGGTACCATACCACGAGGAGTAGGGATGTACGATAATTGTAATTTTGTAGTTAATAAGTAATGTACATATACACATAATTTAGTTTCTATAAATAAATACATACATAGACAGGGACAACATCAAGTACATTGCTCTGATCCTAAGTAAGCACTTGTAATATGGAATCAGGAACAACGAAAGTACCAAAAACACTCACACCCGAGAAAATGTAGAAAAAGTGTTTTTTCTATATTGACCCGACCGGGGACCGAATCTAGGACTATAAGCTGGCACGCCACTAGTCCCCGGAGGTCGTCAAAGGCTCTAAGGAACCGTCCCAACCATCCCGACCTTAGTCGACAGAGTGCAACGTGCCTACGTCTAACCAAGGTATCCAACTTATGTACGATTTTTATCGTTGACATTGAAATAAAGACGGCGACGGGCTTACCACCTGTCACATTCTCTCGAAAAAAGGTCTTCGGTTGAAGGACCTCTGTCTAGCTCTGTATAGGGAATGGCGTACAGATATATACTTATATATTTCATAATTAAGCTTTAAGACCTTAAAATATAATTTAACAGTATTATTTCAAAAAGTAGGTAGGAGATATCAACTTTCAGAGGCCGTAAGGAAGTAATACGTACCAAACACATTTGTATTCTATGTATTAATATACTGTACTGAATTATTTACAACCCTTTCCACCTACGTGTTTCGTGTACTAGTATCTGATTACAGTGTCGCTCTACTGCGTACAAAAGTCATTTCATGCTACAAACTTAGTTCTTAACTTTAACTTTTCATTCTTACGACGACACCACTGTACTTGAAAAGTATAAAAAGATTTGCGATTCTGATATTGTTGACGAAGATTGTATTAGTGTTTCCCTTGTATTTGCATGTATTGCTACATGAAAACATGTCCATGGAGTCCTCACAGGATGCAGTTTCAACAGAAGCTGTGTCTGCGGCTCTTTACAAACCACTACATAGCCGCTGGTGAAAAGAGGGCTGGTTCTGTTCTCGCTCAACGGGTAAGTCTAACCATGCAATACGGAAATCTGGCCAGCATTGTTGGTACCATACCACGAGGAGTAGGGATGTACGATAATTGTAATTTTGTAGTTAATAAGTAATGTACATATACACATAATTTAGTTTCTATAAATAAATACATATATAGACAGGGACAACATCAAATACATTGCTCTGATCCCTAAGTAAGCACTTGTAATATGGAATCAGAAACAACGAAAGTACCAAAAACACTCACACCCGAGAAAATGTAGAAAAAGTGTTTTTTCCATATTGACCCGACCGGGGACCGAATCTAGAACTATAAGCTGGCACGCCACTCGTCCCCGGAGGTCGTCAAAGACTCTAAGTAACCGTCCCAACCTTCCCGACCTTAGTCGACAGAGTGCAACGTGCCTACGTCTAACCAAGGTATCCAACTTATGTACGATTTTTATCGTTGGCATTGAAATAAAGACGGCGACGGGCTTACCAGCAGTCACATTCTCTCGAAAAAAGGTCTTCGGTTGAAGGACCTCTGTCTAGCTCTGTATAGGGAATGGCGTACAGATATATACATATATAATTCACAATTAAGCTTTAAGACCTTACAATATAATTTAACAGTATTATTTCAAAAAGTAGGTAGGAGATATCAACTTTCAGAGGCCGTAAGGAAGTAATACGTACCAAACACATTTGTATTCTATGTATTAATATACTGTACTGAATTATTTACAACCCTTTCCACCTACGTGTTTCGTGTACTAGTATCTGATTACAGTGTCGCTCTACTGCGTACAAAAGTCATTTCATGCTACAAACTTAGTTCTTAACTTTAACTTTTCATTCTTACGACGACGCCACTGTACTTGAAAAGTATAAAAAGATTTGCGATTCTGATATTGTTTACGAAGATTGTATTAGTGTTTCCCTTGTATTTGCATGTATTGCTACATGAAAACATGTCCATGGAGTCCTCACAGGATGCAGTTTCAACAGAAGTTGTGTCTGCGGCTCTTTACAAACCACTACATAGCCGCTGGTGAAAAGAGGGCTGGTTCTGTTCTCGCTCAACGGGTAAGTCTAACCATGCAATACGGAAATCTGGCCAGCATTGTTGGTACCATACCACGAGGAGTAGGGATGTACGATAATTGTAATTTTGTAGTTAATAAGTAATGTACATATACACATAATTTAGTTTCTATAAATAAATATAATCATTGAATTTAAATGAGCACTTTTTTCAAAAATACGTTTTAAAAACGAAGTCGAAAACATTTAATAGTTTGTTAAATACCACGAGCTTTACGGAGAAAAATAATTAAAAGCACAACAGTCACGATAGCCGTGTGTTTGGCTGATCGGTATATGTAGGGTCAAGAGACCTCGGGTCTCTTGGCCCTTAGATCCCCATGGCTCGTACCAATAGCTTGTTTTCAAAAACTGATGTACGATTTATATCATCGGCTTGACCACTGTCTACCCCTGTGTGACCCCGTCTAATGGCGTGAAGATATTTATTTATATTATTTTATTGAGATAAGGCGTTTGCCTAGAAGTTGGCAAATGCCATATCTCATTTACACTTGCAGGCTGCTGAAATATGTATTTCTCCTTTAAATATGAAACGTTTTTGTGTTATTTTAACAAATAAATACTTGAAAAAACAAGAGTTTAGTATAACAATTTAATTGATTCCCAATAAAAATCATATTGTGATCAATTTGCCTGGTATGGAGGCCAGATAGAAAGAAATAAAATATGTTTTAATTTGTTTTTACTTTCATATAATTTTTATTGGTACTTTGAAAAATTTATATAAAAGTAAAAACAAATTAAAACACACTTAGACTACAAAAGATAATTAGTTTTTATTTCTATTGCAGGCGAATAAAATTAAAACTAAACAATAAGTAATTGCCAAAATAAACTTAAAAGTCGTACTCGTAGCTGCTATGTGAATCTTTTGTAGCTCCAATTTATTAAGGGCTTTTGTTCACTTTTATTTTTCTTTTAATTTAAAAATCTTGTTTATTTGCGGCTTTTATCTTTCTCAAGTGGATTTCTTAGAAACAATTGAATACTTAAAGTCTTGAACAATATTCAAATATTCTTTAAAATTTAAGAATATAGTACTCTACTTGAGTGACTACCCTGCATAACCTGAAGTCGTGTTGAAAAAAAATGCCACCGTTTCTAGGCTCCTCTCTTGTGCAGAGGAAAACAGAGCGACCCTAAACAGGGCAATTTTGTCAGCAATCGCCTGACCCGAAATCCAGTTTCAATCGATTCGAAGACAGCGTTTGCTGTACGAGGCTGCCACTCGAAACCAGACACAGTTCTTTCCCCAGCGTTTGTCAGTTCTACAAGAAAAATGGAAGTTCTACAAGGAAAATTTTCCAAGTGCACAGGGAGTTCAGGGAGGGACCTCCCACAGATGCATGCACTAATTCTGTTGGATGCATCATCATCTCCAGATATGCGACCGCAGAGTAGGCGAAGCGAACGCCTCAGTCTATTAACTACGTCTCCAAACCTCTCATTGGTACGACAGTTCTCACTTGGCATCGGACTCAGGACTTCTAACTCGAATTTCGATCACCAAACCACACTGCTGTTGTAGCTAATTTATTTACTTAAAACGATTTCTTTTTATTAACACGCTTTTATTAGCTTCACCTGCCTGTTTGTATGTTTGTAACCGACTTTCTCAATACTGGTATAGACAGAGGTGAAGTGCTCTTGGCCCATTTTTTACCGCAGCTTATTTTGGACAACGTGACGGGTGTTGAACTTATCACCGCTTTAATGTCAAAGTCAACGGTACAATTTAGTTACGTATTTTCATATGTAAGTATTAATCTACACACAAACATCAATGACACGATTACAAACATTCATATTCATCACACAAACGTATTTCCTTACGGTATTTGAACCCTAGAAACTACTAAGTAGGTAATACTTAGTAATATAAGTAATTATTACACAAAGTTTCCTGGTGGGTTTCTGACCAATGTTAAAGATCAGCGCGCTGAAGTGGCAATGGGCTGGCCACATAGCTCGAAGAACTGATAACCGTTAAAGAAAAAAGGTTCTCGCTAAGGAAAACGCAGTGTAGGACGACCCCCCCACATAACGGAGTGACGACCTGTAAAATATTGTGAGGAGTCCATGGATGCAGGTGGCTAAGGACCGTTCTTTGTTGCAAATTCTGGGGGAGGGCTATGTTCAGCAGTGGACTCCTGATAGGCTTTAAAAAAGAAGAAGCGGATGACGGTTTCTAGATTTTTATGATACGAAATACGTTTATGTTAGAAACCTAGAGATGAGTTAACTCGGATGCAGATGGCGTGTTTCCTAACTATTCGCTTACCACCTCCTCCCTTCGAAAAAAAATGTTCATTACAAATAAGTTGAATGTGTACAAATAAACACAACGTGTGTATACAAAGTCAATGTCCGATACATCAACGTTATATATAAGGAATATAAAAGCCCATTCACGTCTGTCAGGAAATGTGCCGCGAAGACATGTACATAATTAATAGTCAATTACGTTTAAAATTACATAAATAGCGTGCACATGAATATGATAATGATATAAATCATACATCATTGATCATATCGTGATCATATCATATCGTTATCTTTGATTTATATCATGAATATGATAATGATATAAATCATACATCATTGATCATATCGTGATCATATCATATCGTTATCTTTGATTTATATCATGAATATGATAATGATATAAATCATACATCATTGATCATATCGTGATCATATCATAACGTTATCGTAGATTTATATCATGAATATGATAATGATATAAATCATACATCATTGATCATATCGTGATCATATCATATCGTTATCTTTGATTTATATCATGAATATGATAATGATATAAATCATACATCATTGATCATATCGTGATCATATCATATCGTTATCTTTGATTTATATCATGAATATGATAATGATATAAATCATACATCATTGATCATATCGTGATCATATCATATCGTTATCTTTGATTTATATCATGAATATGATAATGATATAAATCATACATCATTGATCATATCGTGATCATATCATATCGTTATCTTTGATTTATATCATGAATATGATAATGATATAAATCATACATCATTGATCATATCGTGATCATATCATATCGTTATCTTTGATTTATATCATGAATATGATAATGATATAAATCATACATCATTGATCATATCGTGATCATATCATATCGTTATCTTTGATTTATATCATGAATATGATAATGATATAAATCATACATCATTGATCATATCGTGATCATATCATATCGTTATCTTTGATTTATATCATGAATATGATAATGATATAAATCATACATCATTGATCATATCGTGATCATATCATATCGTTATCTTTGATTTATATCATGAATATGATAATGATATAAATCATACATCATTGATCATATCGTGATCATATCATATCGTTATCTTTGATTTATATCATGAATATGATAATGATATAAATCATACATCATTGATCATATCGTGATCATATCATATCGTTATCTTTGATTTATATCATGAATATGATAATGATATAAATCATACATCATTGATCATATCGTGATCATATCATATCGTTATCTTTGATTTATATCATGAATATGATAATGATATAAATCATACATCATTGATCATATCGTGATCATATCATATCGTTATCTTTGATTTATATCATGAATATGATAATGATATAAATCATACATCATTGATCATATCGTGATCATATCATATCGTTATCTTTGATTTATATCATGAATATGATAATGATATAAATCATACATCATTGATCATATCGTGATCATATCATATCGTTATCTTTGATTTATATCATGAATATGATAATGATATAAATCATACATCATTGATCATATCGTGATCATATCATATCGTTATCTTTGATTTATATCATGAATATGATAATGATATAAATCATACATCATTGATCATATCGTGATCATATCATATCGTTATCTTTGATTTATATCATGAATATGATAATGATATAAATCATACATCATTGATCATATCGTGATCATATCATATCGTTATCTTTGATTTATATCATGAATATGATAATGATATAAATCATACATCATTGATCATATCGTGATCATATCATATCGTTATCTTTGATTTATATCATGAATAAATAATAATAGTAAATAAGCACATAGATGGAGACAACATCAAATACATTGCTCTGATCCCAAAGCCAATAGCTAAAACACTTTAATAATGGAATCAGAATCGAAAGAACGATAAACAGTTTAATTCGTCTCAGAGTTAGCAATACATTGTAAACCGTTTTGTACCACACTCGGCCACGGAGATCGTCGTAGGTACGATATTACTTTACTGTGTTCACTGTAGCATCAACGGGTCTCAATCATCATCATCATCATAACGGCCTGTAAAGACCACAACAGGCCATCGACATATATGGCGAGTGACTTGCCAACTAAGTTAGGGAGTTCTATTGAAACGACTCGATGCCATGCGATGAACTTTTTCTCTACAATTATCCACAACCACTTCCTTACAACAATTTTAAACATCAATCTAATCTAATTACAATGGCCATCATTATTAATAACATTAATTAATTAACCTAAGCAGTGTGCATCGCAAGAAATAACAATCATAAAATATTACATTCACAACTTTCATTAATTAATAAAGGATTAAATTACTTTATATACTTAGGTAATTTCGTTTCAATATTTAATACATATGCAATATTTACCATTTGTAATTACTTTTACAAATTTGACGTCATATTGAATTGGTACTATTTAACCCAATTTTCTCCTGCAACATTATCCCTTATAAAAATTACGAAGCAGAATATGTCTTTGTCTAAAATTAGCTCCTTTTAACTCACCTTTCACCGAAAACATTTTTGGGACAACGTGACAGGTGGTGAGCCTGTCGCCGTCTTTATGTCCATGTCCAACGATGTAAATCGTACATAAGTTTTCTGTTTTTTGCGTACTTTTTAATAGAATTCAGGCGTTAGTTTCCAGGTAATAAATAATAATAATAAATAAATATCTTCACGCAATTCCCAATACAGGGATAGACAGAGGTCTAGTTTAGACAATTAAGTCCCTTTGACCCACCTTCCACCGAAGATATTTTCGGGACAACGTGACAGGTGGAGAGCCTATCACCGTCTTTATGTCCATGTCCAACGATGTAAATCGTACATAAGTTTTCTGTTTTTGCGTACTTTTAATAGAATTCAGGCGTTAGTTTCCAGGTAATAAATAATAATAAATAAATATCTTCACGCAATACCCAATACAGGGATAGACAGAGGTCTAGTTTAGACAATTAAGTCCCTTTGACCCACCTTCCACCAAAGATATTTTCGGGACAACGTGACAGGTGGTGAGCCTGTCGCCGTCTTTATGTCCATGTCCAACGATGTAAATCGTACATAAGTTTTCTGTTTTTTGCGTACTTTTTAATAGAATTCAGGCGTTAGTTTCCAGGTAATAAATAATAATAATAAATAAATATCTTCACGCAATACCCAATACAGGGATAGACAGAGGTCTAGTTTAGACAATTAAGTCCCTTTGACCCACCTTCCACCAAAGATATTTTCGGGACAACGTGACAGGTGGTGAGCCTGTCGCCGTCTTTATGTCCATGTCCAACGATGTAAATCGTACATAAGTTTTCTGTTTTTGCGTACTTTTAATAGAATTCAGGCGTTAGTTTCCAGGTAATAAATATTAATAATAAATAAATATCTTCACGCAATACCCAATACAGGGATAGACAGAGGTCTAGTTTAGACAATTAAGTCCCTTTGACCCACCTTCCACCAAAGATATTTTCGGGACAACGTGACAGGTGGTGAGCCTGTCGCCGTCTTTATGTCCATGTCCAACGATGTAAATCGTACATAAGTTTTCTGTTTTTGCGTACTTTTTAATAGAATTCAGGCGTTAGTTTCCAGGTAATAAATAATAATAAATAAATATCTTCACGCAATTCCCAATAGAGGGGTAGACCTAGTTTAGATAATTAAGTCCTTTTGACTCACCTTTCACCAAAGATATTTTCGGGACAACGTGACAGGTGATGAGCCCGTCGTCGTGTTTATGTCCATGTCCAACGATGTAAATCGTACATAAGTTTTCTGTTTTTTGCGTACTTTTTAATAGAATTCAGGCGTTAGTTTCCAGGTAATAAATATTAATAATAAATAAATATCTTCACGCAATTCCCAATACAGGGATAGACAGAGGTCTAGTTTAGACAATTAAGTCCCTTTGACCCACCTTCCACCGAAGATATTTTCGGGACAACGTGACAGGTGGTGAGCCTGTCGCCGTCTTTATGTCCATGTCCAACGATGTAAATCGTACATAAGTTTTCTGTTTTTGCGTACTTTTTAATAGAATTCAGGCGTTAGTTTCCAGGTAATAAATATTAATAATAAATAAATATCTACACGCAATTCCCAATACAGGGGTAGACAGAGGTCTAGTCTAGACAATTAAGTCCCTTTGACCCACCTTCCACCAAAGATATTTTCGGGACAACGTGACAGGTGGTGAGCCTGTCGCCGTCTTTATGTCCATGTCCAACGATGTAAATCGTACATAAGTTTTCTGTTTTTGCGTACTTTTTAATAGAATTCAGGCGTTAGTTTCCAGGTAATAAATATTAATAATAATAAATATCTTCACGCAATTCCCAATACAGGGGTAGACAGAGGTCTAGTCTAGACAATTAAGTCCCTTTGACCCACCTTCCACCAAAGATATTTTCGGGACAACGTGACAGATGGTGAGCCCGTCGCCGTCTTTATGTCCATGTCCAACGATGTAAATCGTACATAAGTTTTCTGTTTTTGCGTACTTTTTAATAGAATTCAGGCGTTAGTTTCCAGGTAATAAATATTAATAATAATAAATATCTTCACGCAATTCCCAATACAGGGGTAGACAGAGGTCTAGTCTAGACAATTAAGTCCCTTTGACCCACCTTCCACCAAAGATATTTTCGGGACAACGTGACAGATGGTGAGCCCGTCGCCGTCTTTATGTCCATGTCCAACGATGTAAATCGTACATAAGTTTTCTGTTTTTGCGTACTTTTTAATAGAATTCAGGCGTTAGTTTCCAGGTAATAAATATTAATAATAATAAATATCTTCACGCAATTCCCAATACAGGGGTAGACAGAGGTCTAGTCTAGACAATTAAGTCCCTTTGACCCACCTTCCACCAAAGATATTTTCGGGACAACGTGACAGATGGTGAGCCCGTCGCCGTCTTTATGTCCATGTCCAACGATGTAAATCGTACATAAGTTTTCTGTTTTTGCGTACTTTTTAATAGAATTCAGGCGTTAGTTTCCAGGTAATAAATATTAATAATAATAAATATCTTCACGCAATTCCCAATACAGGGGTAGACAGAGGTCTAGTCTAGACAATTAAGTCCCTTTGACCCACCTTCCACCAAAGATATTTTCGGGACAACGTGACAGATGGTGAGCCCGTCGCCGTCTTTATGTCCATGTCCAACGATGTAAATCGTACATAAGTTTTCTGTTTTTGCGTACTTTTTAATAGAATTCAGGCGTTAGTTTCCAGGTAATAAATATTAATAATAATAAATATCTTCACGCAATTCCCAATACAGGGGTAGACAGAGGTCTAGTCTAGACAATTAAGTCCCTTTGACCCACCTTCCACCAAAGATATTTTCGGGACAACGTGACAGATGGTGAGCCCGTCGCCGTCTTTATGTCCATGTCCAACGATGTAAATCGTACATAAGTTTTCTGTTTTTGCACCCGGCGTTTTTTTGGGGTTATGTTAAGCATTGTCTGAGTATAAGAAACTTTACAAAGCCATTCAAAATTGCCTAACCTTTATAATAAACGGTTTATTTATTATAGTTATTAAAGTCACGATAGTTGAGAGGTTAGGTGATCGGGAACTCAGGTACCAATAGGTTATTTCAAAAACTTATATACGAGATTAAATTAAAGAGAAAAAAAAATAAAACTTCAACTGACACGGGCGCGATACGAATCCGCAACCATCGCCGATCCGTGGCAACGCTCTCACCTCCGAGCCACCGTGTCTTACACGCATCAGTTAAAATTTTAAATGTTTTTCTCTTTTCTTTACTTATGCCTTATTTTTGGCATCGGCGCCATCTACTATCCCTTTTGCATCTGACAATTTGATATTCCTGACTTTTCCCTAAAAATGTCTTCAGTGGAAGGGGAGTCAAAAGGACTTAACTGTCTAGACCTCTGTTTACCACCGTATTGAGAATGGCGTGAAGTTTATTATTGGTATTATCTCGGCATAGGGAAAAAGATTTCAAAATAGGAAATTTTAAAAAATCAGCTGATACTTTTTCTTTAATACAGAGCTCAGAATGTTAACCATTCTTTAGCTTGTATATTTAGATTTGTGTATTTAGAAAAAAATACAAAAATATAGATATTTCATAATAATCCATTTCTTGAACAAATAGTTATAGAATACTCATAATTCTTCTTCTTCTTCTTTACTGCCTAGCAAAAGTCCACTGCTGAACATAGGCCTCCCCTAGAATTCGTCACAAAGAACGGTACTCATTATAATTATGAGCACGGTCAATAATAATAGTCTAATTATGAGTATACTTCTATACATATTGAAATGTCATCATTTTAATTTAACTACGTCATTAAGTTTAATAAACCTTAATTGCTGACATGGTAAATTTATAACATGCTATTAAAGTAGTAGTATTTTATACAATTTATCTACTACTAAGTAAATATTATTAAACCTATAATATACATTAACAAATTTAGAGGTTTATTAGCTGTAATAGTTTATCGTTATATTGCGTTATATAGTTTGATGGATATCGTTTATTGATTATCTATTTTGTTTTCAAGCATTTTGCAATATTGTCATAGCCAGAGCAGTTCTAGACAATTTTTAGTACTTTTCACCAAATAAGCTCCTGTGAGTGAAACGTGGGTGGGAGCTTATTTGGTACATAATGACAGATGTTACACCAAGTTTCCAAGCGTACAAAAGTGTTATCAATTACATAGCACCATTCCGCATGCAAAAAAAAACAAAAGTCCGATGAAAAGAAGTGCACCATCAGGGAGGAAGCTCCCACAGATCCATAGTAGGCGAAGAGAACGCCTCAGTATATTAACTACGTCTCCAAACCTTTCATTGGTACGAGACTTCCCACTTGGCATCGGACTTGGGACTTCTAACTCGAACTTCGATTACCAGGCCACACTGTTATTGTAGCTAATCTATTTACTTAATACGATTTCTTTTTTAATAATTTTTGACCAATCACGTTATCCAGAGCCAAAGTAGGATTTTCTGTTGGCAACCAGATAAGGGATAGTCTGTCGTTTATATCGTTGACTTGTACATAACGACGGCGACAGCCTCACCACCTGTCGCGCTGTCCCAAATAGGTTTCAGTGAAAGGTGGATCGAGGGGCCTAATTATTAAGGTATTCATGTAAGTATATTTATTCATTTGTCACTTATTTTACATAAGAATCTTAGTCTTCTTCTTAGGACCAGAAAAACCATAGGGATTTTATCAAGTGAAGCCGCGGGCGAATGCTTGTATACACAAATATTTAAGCTCGTATCGTGATAACGTGAATCGCCGCAGGACCAGTCGACGCTGTCAGCGGCAGAAAGGTTTGTTCTGATTACGTTTTGTTATTACTGTACAAATTTCGGTTAGATAATGTTTGATATGTCAAACAGTTCGCGAGTTGTGACAAACTGTTTAATTTACTATCACAATATATTTATAATAAAATTCGTGATAATCCATAATAACTGAAGGATCGCTCGTACCAATGGGTTTTTCAAAACTTATATACGAGATTAAATTAAAGAGAAAAAAATAAAACTTCAACTGACACGGGCGGGATACGAAACCGCAACCATCTTCTTCTTCTTCTTCTTCTTCTTCTTCTTCTTCTTCTTCTTCTTCTTCTTCTTCTTCTTCTTCTTCTTCTTCTTCTTCTTCTTCTTCTTCTTCTTCTTCTTCTTCTTCTTCTTCTTCTTCTTCTTCTTCTTCTTCTTCTTCTTCTTCTTCTTCTTCTTCTTCTTCTTCTTCTTCTTCTTCTTCTTCTTCTTCTTCTTCTTCTTCTTCTTCTTCTTCTTCTTCTTCTTCTTCTTCTTCTTCTTCTTCTTCTTCTTCTTCTTCTTCTTCTTCTTCTTCTTCTTCTTCTTCTTCTTCTTCTTCTTCTTCTTCTTCTTCTTCTTCTTCTTCTTCTTCTTCTTCTTCTTCTTCTTCTTCTTCTTCTTCTTCTTCTTCTTCTTCTTCTTCTTCTTCTTCTTCTTCTTCTTCTTCTTCTTCTTCTTCTTCTTCTTCTTCTTCTTCTTCTTCTTCTTCTTCTTCTTCTTCTTCTTCTTCTTCTTCTTCTTCTTCTTCTTCTTCTTCTTCTTCTTCTTCTTCTTCTTCTTCTTCTTCTTCTTCTTCTTCTTCTTCTTCTTCTTCTTCTTCTTCTTCTTCTTCTTCTTCTTCTTCTTCTTCTTCTTCTTCTTCTTCTTCTTCTTCTTCTTCTTCTTCTTCTTCTTCTTCTTCTTCTTCTTCTTCTTCTTCTTCTTCTTCTTCTTCTTCTTCTTCTTCTTCTTCTTCTTCTTCTTCTTCTTCTTCTTCTTCTTCTTCTTCTTCTTCTTCTTCTTCTTCTTCTTCTTCTTCTTCTTCTTCTTCTTCTTCTTCTTCTTCTTCTTCTTCTTCTTCTTCTTCTTCTTCTTCTTCTTCTTCTTCTTCTTCTTCTTCTTCTTCTTCTTCTTCTTCTTCTTCTTCTTCTTCTTCTTCTTCTTCTTCTTCTTCTTCTTCTTCTTCTTCTTCTTCTTCTTCTTCTTCTTCTTCTTCTTCTTCTTCTTCTTCTTCTTCTTCTTCTTCTTCTTCTTCTTCTTCTTCTTCTTCTTCTTCTTCTTCTTCTTCTTCTTCTTCTTCTTCTTCTTCTTCTTCTTCTTCTTCTTCTTCTTCTTCTTCTTCTTCTTCTTCTTCTTCTTCTTCTTCTTCTTCTTCTTCTTCTTCTTCTTCTTCTTCTTCTTCTTCTTCTTCTTCTTCTTCTTCTTCTTCTTCTTCTTCTTCTTCTTCTTCTTCTTCTTCTTCTTCTTCTTCTTCTTCTTCTTCTTCTTCTTCTTCTTCTTCTTCTTCTTCTTCTTCTTCTTCTTCTTCTTCTTCTTCTTCTTCTTCTTCTTCTTCTTCTTCTTCTTCTTCTTCTTCTTCTTCTTCTTCTTCTTCTTCTTCTTCTTCTTCTTCTTCTTCTTCTTCTTCTTCTTCTTCTTCTTCTTCTTCTTCTTCTTCTTCTTCTTCTTCTTCTTCTTCTTCTTCTTCTTCTTCTTCTTCTTCTTCTTCTTCTTCTTCTTCTTCTTCTTCTTCTTCTTCTTCTTCTTCTTCTTCTTCTTCTTCTTCTTCTTCTTCTTCTTCTTCTTCTTCTTCTTCTTCTTCTTCTTCTTCTTCTTCTTCTTCTTCTTCTTCTTCTTCTTCTTCTTCTTCTTCTTCTTCTTCTTCTTCTTCTTCTTCTTCTTCTTCTTCTTCTTCTTCTTCTTCTTCTTCTTCTTCTTCTTCTTCTTCTTCTTCTTCTTCTTCTTCTTCTTCTTCTTCTTCTTCTTCTTCTTCTTCTTCTTCTTCTTCTTCTTCTTCTTCTTCTTCTTCTTCTTCTTCTTCTTCTTCTTCTTCTTCTTCTTCTTCTTCTTCTTCTTCTTCTTCTTCTTCTTCTTCTTCTTCTTCTTCTTCTTCTTCTTCTTCTTCTTCTTCTTCTTCTTCTTCTTCTTCTTCTTCTTCTTCTTCTTCTTCTTCTTCTTCTTCTTCTTCTTCTTCTTCTTCTTCTTCTTCTTCTTCTTCTTCTTCTTCTTCTTCTTCTTCTTCTTCTTCTTCTTCTTCTTCTTCTTCTTCTTCTTCTTCTTCTTCTTCTTCTTCTTCTTCTTCTTCTTCTTCTTCTTCTTCTTCTTCTTCTTCTTCTTCTTCTTCTTCTTCTTCTTCTTCTTCTTCTTCTTCTTCTTCTTCTTCTTCTTCTTCTTCTTCTTCTTCTTCTTCTTCTTCTTCTTCTTCTTCTTCTTCTTCTTCTTCTTCTTCTTCTTCTTCTTCTTCTTCTTCTTCTTCTTCTTCTTCTTCTTCTTCTTCTTCTTCTTCTTCTTCTTCTTCTTCTTCTTCTTCTTCTTCTTCTTCTTCTTCTTCTTCTTCTTCTTCTTCTTCTTCTTCTTCTTCTTCTTCTTCTTCTTCTTCTTCTTCTTCTTCTTCTTCTTCTTCTTCTTCTTCTTCTTCTTCTTCTTCTTCTTCTTCTTCTTCTTCTTCTTCTTCTTCTTCTTCTTCTTCTTCTTCTTCTTCTTCTTCTTCTTCTTCTTCTTCTTCTTCTTCTTCTTCTTCTTCTTCTTCTTCTTCTTCTTCTTCTTCTTCTTCTTCTTCTTCTTCTTCTTCTTCTTCTTCTTCTTCTTCTTCTTCTTCTT
This sequence comes from Sericinus montela, assembly GCA_029286605.1. Taxonomy (NCBI): domain Eukaryota; kingdom Metazoa; phylum Arthropoda; class Insecta; order Lepidoptera; family Papilionidae; genus Sericinus; species Sericinus montela. The sequence continues at coordinate 1,375,013 of JAGSMR010000026.1, forward strand.
CTTCTTCTTCTTCTTCTTCTTCTTCTTCTTCTTCTTCTTCTTCTTCTTCTTCTTCTTCTTCTTCTTCTTCTTCTTCTTCTTCTTCTTCTTCTTCTTCTTCTTCTTCTTCTTCTTCTTCTTCTTCTTCTTCTTCTTCTTCTTCTTCTTCTTCTTCTTCTTCTTCTTCTTCTTCTTCTTCTTGGTGGGTCGAAAGGACTTAAGCTATTACCACACGCCAGCGTACTTATTACTTTTTCTTCATTGCAAATTTAATATCATTGTTTATAATGTGAATAATATATAATTAAAATATAAAAAATGGAAAAACAATAAAAAAGAAATAATAGACGATTAACACTCTAAGATATCCCAAGTGTATCTTATCGTAAGAATATTTGCAGTTGTAAACAACTTTGCCACCTTTGCAATTTTAAATAAAAAATAATAATTTTATCTAATTTTAAAATTCAAGCTTACACTAATTAGCCATACACTACTAGATACTGTAGTAAATATTAATTGTTTAAGGCAACACGGGGCTCTGAATGTATACTATTAAATTACAAAACTGGAGCATCGGGCAGTGCGTTGGTAAACCTCGGCGCAAGCGCACGTTAGAATGGGGGAATTAAAGTTATTTCTGTTTTTATTCGCGCTCGTATTGGTGGAGGCTCAAGCCTCAAATCCCATTGTAAGGGTAGCTAATGGCGTTATTCAGGGTACTTGGATGATATCAACTAAAGGCAGAACCTACGCAAGTTTTCAAGGGATTCCGTACGCGCGTCCGCCGATTGGAAAATACCGGTTCAGAGTAAGTTTTTTGTCACTTTACTTTGACCCTTAAGTTCTGTAACCTTTCTGGAAACATGATAATAAATGCAACTTAACGATTATAAGTTGCAGTCGTGAGCTTTAACAAATACTAGCATTTTTTATAAAAGAGCTTTTACACTTATGTAACCTATTTAATAGCTTTTAAGCTTATGTACTATAAGCGAAAATATTTTAGTCTCTGTATGCATTTAATGGATGCAGTTAGATAAAGAGATACACTTTTTTACTTTGGGAATTTTGAATACTAACCATAATTTTAACTCGGTAGTTTTAAATTTAATTAATTACCTATGTGTGTACGTATGTATTTACATTTGTATTTATAAATGTATTATTATGTACGCGCGCAATCTACCTTCTAGTGACCACTCTCTTATCGCAAGTCTGATGGAGGAAATTTGTGAAGAAATAAGCAGTTCCTTTGTACAGGCCATATCTTGTTACAATTTTTTCTTTTTATTTATCTGTGTATATAAATTATTAAATAAATAAAATAAATAGTTAAAGTCGAGGTCGTGTCGAGCGTGGATAGGGGAAGGTATTAATATAAATATTTATGAATACAGGTCTATCCCATGATCCGACTGCGTTTAGGGTCGATATTGATTTTTTATTAGTGTATTTACATATGCACATGACGATATAAAAAGTGTCTTTCGTCAAACTAAAGAAATGATTTTCTTGAATGAAACTAAAGAAATGATTTTCTTGAATGAAACTAAAGAAATGATTTTCTTGAATGAAACTAAAGAAATGATTTTCTTGAATGAAACTAAAGAAATGATTTTCTTGAATGAAACTAAAGAAATGATTTTCTTGAATGAAACTAAAGAAATGATTTTCTTGAATGAAACTAAAGAAATGATTTTCTTGAATGAAACTAAAGAAATGATTTTCTTGAATGAAACTAAAGAAATGATTTTCTTGAATGAAACTAAAGAAATGATTTTCTTGAATGAAACTAAAGAAATGATTTTCTTGAATGAAACTAAAGAAATGATTTTCTTGAATGAAACTAAAGAAATGATTTTCTTGAATGAAACTAAAGAAATGATTTTCTTGAATGAAACTAAAGAAATGATTTTCTTGAATGAAACTAAAGAAATGATTTTCTTGAATGAAACTAAAGAAATGATTTTCTTGAATGAAACTAAAGAAATGATTTTCTTGAATGAAACTAAAGAAATGATTTTCTTGAATGAAACTAAAGAAATGATTTTCTTGAATGAAACTAAAGAAATGATTTTCTTGAATGAAACTAAAGAAATGATTTTCTTGAATGAAACTAAAGAAATGATTTTCTTGAATGAAACTAAAGAAATGATTTTCTTGAATGAAACTAAAGAAATGATTTTCTTGAATGAAACTAAAGAAATGATTTTCTTGAATGAAACTAAAGAAATGATTTTCTTGAATGAAACTAAAGAAATGATTTTCTTGAATGAAACTAAAGAAATGATTTTCTTGAATGAAACTAAAGAAATGATTTTCTTGAATGAAACTAAAGAAATGATTTTCTTGAATGAAACTAAAGAAATGATTTTCTTGAATGAAACTAAAGAAATGATTTTCTTGAATGAAACTAAAGAAATGATTTTCTTGAATGAAACTAAAGAAATGATTTTCTTGAATGAAACTAAAGAAATGATTTTCTTGAATGAAACTAAAGAAATGATTTTCTTGAATGAAACTAAAGAAATGATTTTCTTGAATGAAACTAAAGAAATGATTTTCTTGAATGCAAATTTAATATCATTGTTTATAATGTGAATAATATATAATTAAAATATAAAAATGGAAAAACAATAAAAAGAAATAATAGACGATTAACACTCTAAGATATCCCAAGTGTATCTTATCGTAAGAATATTTGCAGTTGTAAACAACTTTGCCACCTTTGCAATTTTAAATAAAAATAATAATTTTATCTAATTTTAAAATTCAAGCTTACACTAATTAGCCATACACTACTAGATACTGTAGTAAATATTAATTGTTTAAGGCAACACGGGGCTCTGAATGTATACTATTAAATTACAAAACTGGGGCATCGGGCAGTGCGTTGGTAAACCTCGGCGCAAGCGCACGTTAGAATGGGGGAATTAAAGTTATTTCTGTTTTTATTCGCGCTCGTATTGGTGGAGGCTCAAGCATCAAATCCCATTGTAAGGGTAGCTAATGGCGTTATTCAGGGTACTTGGATGATATCAACTAAAGGCAGAACCTACGCAAGTTTTCAAGGGATTCCGTACGCGCGTCCGCCGATTGGAAAATACCGGTTCAGAGTAAGTTTTTTGTCACTTTACTTTGACCCTTAAGTTCTGTAACCTTTCTGGAAACATGATAATAAATGCAACTTAACGATTATAAGTTGCAGTCGTGAGCTTTAACAAATACTAGCATTTTTTATAAAAGAGCTTTTACACTAATGTAACCTATTTAATAGCTTTTAAGCTTATATGCTATAAGCGAAAATATTTTAGTCTCTCTATGCATTTAATGGATGCAGTTAGATAAAGAGATACACTTTTTTACTTTGGGAATTTTGAAAACTAACCGTAATTTTAACTCGGTAGTTTTAAATTTAATTAATTACCTATGTGTGTACGTATGTATTTACATTTGTATTTATAAATGTATTATTATGTACGCGCGCAATCTACCTTCTAGTGACCACTCTCTTATCGCAAGTCTGATGGAGGAAATTTGTGAAGAAATAAGCAGTTCCTTTGTACAGGCCATATCTTGTTACAATTTTTTCTTTTTATTTATCTGTGTATATAAATTATTAAATAAATAAAATAAATAGTTAAAGTCGAGGTCGTGTCGAGCGTGGATAGGGGAGGGTATTAATATAAATATTTATGAATACAGGTCTATCCCATGATCCGACTGCGTTTAGGGTCGATATTGATTTTTTATTAGTGTATTTACATATGCACATGACGATATAAAAAGTGTCTTTCGTCAAACTAAAGAAAATCATTCAACTCTTTTCATCGTTCAGGACATTTTGAATTAAGAAGTAATTTAAAACTCCTCCTTAAAAACATCATCCCGCATTCCCAATACAAAGTTAGACAATTAGGGGTAGAAGTCTAGACAATTAAGTCCTTTCAACCCACCTTCCACCGAAGATATTTTTTGGGCAACGTGACAGGTGGTGAGCCCGTCGCTGTCTTTTTTTATAGAAAAGGGAGGCAAACGAGCAGGTGGCTCACGTGATGGTAAGTGATTACCGCCGCCCATGAACATCCGCTATACCAGAGGCATAGTAGATGCGTTGTTGGCCCTTGAGAAACGTATAGGCTCATTCCAAGCCAATGATATAAATCATACGTATGTTTTTTGAAAACAAAACATTGGTACGAGCCACGGGAATCTAACTCAATAATATATATCTTTACGTCATTCCCAATACAAGGGTAAACAGAGGTCTAGGCAATTAAGTCGCTTCGACCCACTTTCCACCGAAGATATTTTGTAACACCGAAACAGGTGGTGAGCCCGTCGCCGTCTCAATGTCCAAGCTGACGATGTAATTCGTACATAAGTTTTTGAAAAACCCATTGGTACGAGACTGCCACCTGGGTATCGAACTCGGGTCTCTTGACTACCAATCATTCAACTACTCGGCTATCGTGACTGTTAAGAAGATAAATAAGAAATTTGTACATATTTTATTTTTTAAACTTTCTGGTTCATCGACACCTCGTTTATAAATAATTCTAAATATGCAGATAAGGTCTATTTAAAAATACAACAAACATGTTTGAGTAATGCTACGTAAAATAATTGATAATATAGAACATTGACTTAATTGTCTGATGTCATTGAACTCTCAAAATAATTAATTTCATACAAGTTTGCATAAATCCTGAATTGAATTTATTACTTATTTAAGATAGCTGCCCCCTGCGGTTTTGCCCGCAGTTTATCACTTAACGCGGGACCGTAATTATATTTCTAAAATAAAAGTAGCTTATGTTACTCCTTACAATATTAGCTATCCGTCACTGAAAGTTCTGTTAAAATCGGTCCAGCTGTTTCAGATATTAGCCGGAACAAACAAACAGACAGATAAAAGTTGTAAAAAAAATGTTATTTTGGTGTATGTACCATATATATTCTTATATATATCCGTATTATTGTAGTAAAAACGGTTATTTCAATATTACAAACAAACTCCACTCAGATTTTATTTATATGTATAGATGGAATGTCGTTGGATGAATACAGCTCTAGGCCCACCTTTATAGCAATGTCGCGGCGATACGTATGTCTAGCAGTGGAGTATTAATAGGTTGTAAAAAAGGAGAACATTGCAGTGTACGAACGGCCTATATGAGTATATTTAATATCCTCTGTCTTTTTGTAGATGGCGTAAGCGACTGCCAAGAGATTAGGGATTATAGACTAATTTAGTATTATAGACGGATTGCAAAGTCTACCCCCAGACAAATAACTTTTTTTACAATAAAAAACAATTCACGACATTCCCAATACTGGTGTAGACAGAGGTTCAGACACAATTAAGTTCTTTGAAACACCTTTCACCGAAAATATATTTTGTGAGCCTGACATCGTCTTTATGTTCAAGCCAAAGATATAAATTGTACACAAGTTTAGCGACACAATTTGGTACGAGCCTATATATACCTGGATATCGAACTCTGGTCTCTCAACTCGAATTCCGATCACCCAAACACTCGGCTATCGTGACTTATACAATAAAGATACAAAACCAATACTTACTTTATACAATAACAGTAACAAAATTAAATAAAAATGTAAATTCATGCAAATTAATTAACATCTGCAACATTTAATAATAACGACTGACAACCAAGTTCTGAAGCGTTATTATTTTCTAAATATAAAATCCAAAAAAAAAATTAATATTTTTTTTATTACATTGTTGGAACGAATTATTTGTCCGACTCGTTATCTGGTTCGAGGGTGTTATATTCCATATTATCATAATTTTTTTCAAACTGTATGCATTCAAATTTTAAACATTTGATAAATTCTATATTATATGTAAATAATCCTGATAATACATATTAAAATTCATTATTTTTTAATTGCATAAGAACAGGACAAGACCGAGCAAGTAGGATCAAAATTACAAACTTTTTGTTTACAACTTACAACTTTTGCATTTTAAAGACCAATTTTTGAACCAGGAGATCCTATATGTCAGGCAGTCTCTTTGTGCTCTATTAGCACAATTACATTATACAGAATATAGACTATAAAAGTACATTCATACATACACAACAGCCTGTAAAAGTCCACTGCAGGACAATGGCCTCTCCCATAGGGAGGATTTGCCATAATCGCCACGCCTGGCAAACGGATTGGCGATCGCAGTACCAGATCACTCGCATCTCAGACGCTGCAGCCCATCTTTGGTCTGATTATTTTGGTCTGATATTTTTAGAGATGGTTATCCCGCCATCTATAGGTTGTCATAGCGATATTCAAGACTGTTTCCCTTAGTCGCCTCTTACGACACCCAGAGAAAGAAAGGGCGAAGCAATATTCTTAAGCCGTTGCCACAAGGTTCCTCTTCATTTGTCTTACACGGCTATGTAGGAGATATAAAAAACAGATTTCAAATACAAAAATTCAAAAACTAATTTAAATTTTTACTCGAGACGAAAACTGAAAGATACGCAATTTTAATAATTTTAATGTTTAATTAGAATTAATTTTGATAACATCTGCAACATTTAATAATAACGACTGACAACCAAGTTCTGAAGCGTTATTATTTTCTAAATATAAAATCCAAAAAAAAATTAATATTTTTTTTATTACATTGTTGGAACGAATTATTTGTCCGACTCGTTATCTGGTTCGAGGGTGTTATATTCCATATTATCATAATTTTTTTCAAACTGTATGCATTCAAATTTTAAACATTTGATAAATTCTATATTATATGTAAATAATCCTGATAATACATATTAAAATTCATTATTTTTAATTGCATAAGAACAGGACAAGACCGAGCAAGTAGGATCAAAATTACAAACTTTTTGTTTACAACTTACAACTTTTGCATTTTAAAGACCAATTTTTGAACCAGGAGATCCTATATGTCAGGCAGTCTCTTTGTGCTCTATTAGCACAATTACATTATACAGAATATAGACTATAAAAGTACATTCATACATACACAACAGCCTGTAAAAGTCCACTGCAGGACAATGGCCTCTCCCATAGGGAGGATTTGCCATAATCGCCACGCCTGGCAAACGGATTGGCGAACGCAGTACCAGATCACTCGCATCTCAGACGCTGCAGCCCATCTTTGGTCTGATTATTTTGGTCTGATATTTTTAGAGATGGTTTTTCCGCCATCTATAGGTTGTCATAGCGATATTCAAGACTGTTTCCCTTAGTCGCCTCTTACGACACCCAGAGAAAGAAAGGGCGAAGCAATATTCTTAAGCCGTTGCCACAAGGTTCCTCTTCATTTGTCTTACACGGCTATGTAGGAGATATAAAAAACAGATTTCAAATACAAAAATTCAAAAACTAATTTAAATTTTTACTCGAGACGAAAACTGAAAGATACGCAATTTTTAATAATTTTAATGTTTAATTAGAATTAATTTTGATATAGCATACTGAGAACGTTAGCCAATTCTAAGACTTCATATGTTGGACGTCTAAATGGCAGGTGTAGACTAATCTTAGGTAAACCTTTGCCCGTTCGAGCTTCAATTAAGAAATCCTTGGAAGCTCTCCAAGCCTTAACTTAATGCAGTAAGTTAGCAAATATAACATAGGAGGTTATATGTCCATAGCAGTAGGTGCTAAAGTCATCTTTAGTTAAAAAAAAATAGAATACTATTTATGCTCACCACCAAGACATAAAGAAAATGTAAATCATAAATTAATTACAGACATAATAACAATAAAAGCTAAATAAAAAAAATATTGGTATTATAAATGGTGTACAAGCTTTTCGCTAAAAGCGATTTCTAGGATTCCTAGGAATTCCTTCGGATTGATAGGAATGTACCAGAAAAATATGGAGTCAACTATTAAGGTTTACTTAAAACTAAATTTCTTTTTATTTTTATTATTTAATGAAACATACATCATATGGTTTTGCAATTTACGTTCTTCCTCTATCTTCTTCTTCAGTCTTCTGATTCCTATCCAATCGAAAGGGGCAAATGTTCCTGTTAAGGACTCCAATTAAGCATCAATGTTGGTATAGTCGAATGGTAGGTTCGAACCTGCGATGCACGTTTCAAAGCTGTAAACCATGACACTATTGTTAGTTTCTTGAAAGATAGTCATTTCATTTGTTTTTCGTTATTCTACCTGTTTCTAGACACCTATCGGTAACAACTGTTTTGTTACACCGATAAGTTTAATTAAGAATGCGTTAACATTTTTAATTGAATAACTAATAATGTTAAATAATGTTATACTAATAATGTTGTACAACGTTGTTACTATTATAAGAATGTTGTATTGTAAAAAAAATATCTTCACGCCATTCCCAATAAAGGGTATTGTATAACACACACAACATTATTTATTTAACTTATTACGTTATGTGTACATTATACGTTATTTAACATTGTTATTATTATAAAATTGTCAATGTTCCTTTCATTCCCGTCAAACACTCTAACTAAGCTGAAGTGCTTGTGTCTACAGTGGTGTACGACAATAGTCGAATGGCGGGCCCGAACCTGCGACGTTATGTTTCGCAGTCCGCACCCTAAACCAGGCTATTGACGCTTAATATTATAATTATTGTTACGACTTGTTTTCTTATATATTTAATTTAGTATTAAACAAGTAAATCCGCTAGATAATTACGCGGAAAATTGCCGCGTACAGTTACGGTTGAGATCACTACAGAAATGTTTTAAAAAAAAAGGTTTTTGTCTTTCTAGCAAGGACTATTTAAGATTTGCAACTTGTGTGTAGAATTTGTATTTTAATTTCATTTAATTTTAATTTTCGGAAATGAGAGTACTTTTTCCTATGACATTTTGTCGCTAATAGATATAATGATCAATCGGGAACATTATAATTTATATAATTTATATATTTATTTTCAATTTTAGTTTACACATTTCAAATAAAATTTCGCAATAAAAATTAAATTAAATTTTCACAGAACACCAAATATCATAAAGAAGGATGAAAAGGAAGGCATGTTGTGATAATATTTACACTTCAAGTGTAATCACTTACAATCAAGTGTAAGTCATATCCGATTAAACAAAAAAGTACACAAATATGTACAAAGAATAAATACTTGTTATTGCGTAATACCAATCAATTTAATTACCTCGCAGACCAGGGTCAACACAATAAAACATGTATTAATGTACGCGACAATACCGTTAAGATATCTCCCGGGTAATTGACCCATTAATTTATTTTACATTGAGATACCGGTTATCAAACCGCAAGAAAAATATTACAAATACTATTAACTATTAAACGAGCCATAAACAATTTTATCTAGATCATTCCACTTATTTACATTGAAAGATGTTTTCTGTATAGTACGGCTAGATATCATGAAGGTAAATGCTCACATTTTTTAATATATACTTACTCGTAAAATGTTGCCTTATAGTAGAATAAATTTTCCAGCTTTTTAAATTATTATTTAAATTTATTTTAAATAATAATTTAAAAAGCTGGAAAATTGACTTTTCCCTTTTTTCTGATAATACCTCACATAAAATAGTAATAAATAAGTACGTACATACATAAGGACAACATCACGTACATTGCTCACATCCCAAAGTATGCAGCTAAAGCACTTGTATTAAGGAATCAGAAACAATGAAGTTACCACAAACATGAAAATAATTAAACCAATATGCATAAAATAAATAAATATTGTGACTAATAGTAATTAATTTACTCAAAAAGTACAGTCATGATAGCCAGGTGGTTGGGTGGTCTGAATTTCGAGTCAAGAGACCCGAGGTCGATCCCCAGGTGGCAAGCTCGTACCAATGGGTTTTTTTATTATATCGTTGGTTTGGACATAAAAACGGCGACTGGCTCACCACCTGTCACGTTGTCTCGATAATACCTTCGGTGGAAGTTGGGTCAAAGAGACTTAATTGTCTAGACTAGACCTCTGTCTACCCCTGTCTTGGGAATTGCGTTAAGATATTTATTTATTTATTATTGATAAAATGTACAGAAAATTTGCTAAATTTATATGATAAATTATTTTACTTCATTTAACGATGCCATAAAAATAAACATTATTTGCAAAAACTCAGAAGAGGGGCGCAGTAACCAGTAAGTTATTCTTGTACCTTTTGCAAAAGCCATGGGTTTATTATTCAGAAAAATTCCATCATTATAAAAATAAGATCGACGACCTCCGTGGTCGAGTGCCGTGCATACCGGTTTTCAAGTTGTTTCAGCTCGGAAATCCCGGTTTCGATTCCCGGACGGGATGACTCTCTAAATAAATTATAATTATGTAATAATTTAATATAATAATTGTATAATATACATGCAAATTTAAGGATAATTACAGTATTTTTTATTAAATTTATACATTTATTACTACATTTCATTATAATATTTATTATGTAACAATATAATTATATAATATAATAAATAAATTCTTAAATAAAATCGGATGGAAATATTTATTAAAGTGTAGAATTGATATACGGAAGGATTGTTTTTTTTAATACAATTAATTTTTTTTTGGTTGCGGAATACTTAAGACCTTGAAACGCCGCAGAAACGTTGGGGAGAGGGATGTCGCAATTAAGGGTGTAAGGTAAAAATAATTAAAACCTTTCAAACGTGAAGTACTGAAGATGCCATGGCTTCTATTTAATTGAATGGTATTTGTATAAACGTCTGAAATTGTTTTCTCGAAAATTGTACTACTCGCGACTTCCACGTCTGCACTCAATTTGTGTACTGCAAATGTACTGGAATATATATTATCGAGACAAATAATAGAATATGATAGCTACCGTTAAATTAGCTTAATTTCTTGTGTACATCGAAAAAAATATAAATCAACAACCGTAAAGATTTATATTTTTTGACTTGTACATACGGAACCCCCTAAATTATTTAAGTTAAAGCTTATCTCTTCTTGTCAACCTGTTATTAACCAGTTATAATTATTCTATTTATGTTTATATCTAATGAGTAATGACACATCTGGCAAAAAATAATTTATTATCTACATGATAGTAGTCGAGTAGTCGGGTGATCGTAATTCGAGTCAAGAGACGAGCTCGGTCCCCAAAAGCGTGTACCAATAGGTTTTGAACCAATGAAGATAATAATTATATAATGCCAATGGACTTAAAAGTCACGATAGCCGAGTGATTGGATGAATTTCGGGATTTCGGGTCAAGAGAACCGAGTTCGATTCCAAAGTGGCAGGCTCGTACCAATGGGTTTTTCAAATACTTATGTACGAATTATATGTTGGCTTGGACATTAAGACATTAAGACATTTGTACATACGGAAGCTCCTAAATTATTTAAGTTAAAGCTTAGCTCTTCTTGTTAACCTGTTATTTACCAGTTATAATTATTCTATTTATGTTTATATCTAATGAGTAATGACACATCTGGCAAAAATAATTTATTATCTACATGATAGTAGTCGAGTAGTCGGGTGATCGTAATTCGAGTCAAGAGACGAGCTCGGTCCCCAAAGCGTGTACCAATAGGTTTTGAACCAATGAAGATAATAATTATATAATATAATAAATAAATTCTTAAATAAAATCGGATGGAAATATTTATTAAAGTGTAGAATTGATATACGGAAGGATTGTTTTTTTTAATACAATTAATTTTTTTTTTGGTTGCGGAATACTTAAGACCTTGAAACGCCGCAGAAACGTTGGGGAGAGGGATGTCGCAATTAAGGGTGTAAGGTAAAAATAATTAAAACCTTTCAAACGTGAAGTACTGAAGATGCCATGGCTTCTATTTAATTGAATGGTATTTGTATAAACGTCTGAAATTGTTTTCTCGAATATTGTACTACTCGCGACTTCCACGTCTGCACTCAATTTGTGTACTGCAAATGTACTGGAATATATATTATCGAGACAAATAATAGAATATGATAGCTACCGTTAAATTAGCTTAATTTCTTGTGTACATCGAAAAAAATATAAATCAACAACCGTAAAGATTTATATTTTTGACTTGTACATACGGAAGCTCCTAAATTATTTAAGTTAAAGCTTAGCTCTTCTTGTTAACCTGTTATTTACCAGTTATATTTGTTCTATTAATATTTGTATACCTGGGTAATGACACATCTGGCAAAAAATTATTTATAATAAAAAATTATTATTATCATGTAGATAACATGATAATTAGTTAGCCGAGTGGTTGGGTGATCGGAATTCGAGTCAAGAGACGAGCTCGATCCCCAGAGCTTGTACCAATTTGGTTTGAACCAATGAAGATAAAATTATATAATGTCAATGGACTTAAAAGTCACGATAGCCGAGTGATTGGATGAATTTCAGGATTTCGGGTCAAAGAGAACCGAGTTCGATTCAAAGTGGCAGGCTCGTACCAATGGGTTTTCAAATACTTATGTACGAATTATATGTTGGCTTGGACATTAAGACATTAAGACATTAAGACATTAAGACATTAAGACATTAAGACATTAAGACATTAAGACATTAAGACATTAAGACATTAAGACATTAAGACATTAAGACATTAAGACATTAAGACATTAAGACATTAAGACATTAAGACATTAAGACATTAAGACATTAAGACATTAAGACATTAAGACATTAAGACATTAAGACATTAAGACATTAAGACATTAAGACATTAAGACATTAAGACATTAAGACATTAAGACATTAAGACATTAAGACATTAAGACATTAAGACATTAAGACATTAAGACATTAAGACATTAAGACATTAAGACATTAAGACATTAAGACATTAAGACATTAAGACATTAAGACATTAAGACATTAAGACATTAAGACATTAAGACATTAAGACATTAAGACATTAAGACATTAAGACATTAAGACATTAAGACATTAAGACATTAAGACATTAAGACATTAAGACATTAAGACATTAAGACATTAAGACATTAAGACATTAAGACATTAAGACATTAAGACATTAAGACATTAAGACATTAAGACATTAAGACATTAAGACATTAAGACATTAAGACATTAAGACATTAAGACATTAAGACATTAAGACATTAAGACATTAAGACATTAAGACATTAAGACATTAAGACATTAAGACATTAAGACATTAAGACATTAAGACATTAAGACATTAAGACATTAAGACATTAAGACATTAAGACATTAAGACATTAAGACATTAAGACATTAAGACATTAAGACATTAAGACATTAAGACATTAAGACATTAAGACATTAAGACATTAAGACATTAAGACATTAAGACATTAAGACATTAAGACATTAAGACATTAAGACATTAAGACATTAAGACATTAAGACATTAAGACATTAAGACATTAAGACATTAAGACATTAAGACATTAAGACATTAAGACATTAAGACATTAAGACATTAAGACATTAAGACATTAAGACATTAAGACATTAAGACATTAAGACATTAAGACATTAAGACATTAAGACATTAAGACATTAAGACATTAAGACATTAAGACATTAAGACATTAAGACATTAAGACATTAAGACATTAAGACATTAAGACATTAAGACATTAAGACATTAAGACATTAAGACATTAAGACATTAAGACATTAAGACATTAAGACATTAAGACATTAAGACATTAAGACATTAAGACATTAAGACATTAAGACATTAAGACATTAAGACATTAAGACATTAAGACATTAAGACATTAAGACATTAAGACATTAAGACATTAAGACATTAAGACATTAAGACATTAAGACATTAAGACATTAAGACATTAAGACATTAAGACATTAAGACATTAAGACATTAAGACATTAAGACATTAAGACATTAAGACATTAAGACATTAAGACATTAAGACATTAAGACATTAAGACATTAAGACATTAAGACATTAAGACATTAAGACATTAAGACATTAAGACATTAAGACATTAAGACATTAAGACATTAAGACATTAAGACATTAAGACATTAAGACATTAAGACATTAAGACATTAAGACATTAAGACATTAAGACATTAAGACATTAAGACATTAAGACATTAAGACATTAAGACATTAAGACATTAAGACATTAAGACATTAAGACATTAAGACATTAAGACATTAAGACATTAAGACATTAAGACATTAAGACATTAAGACATTAAGACATTAAGACATTAAGACATTAAGACATTAAGACATTAAGACATTAAGACATTAAGACATTAAGACATTAAGACATTAAGACATTAAGACATTAAGACATTAAGACATTAAGACATTAAGACATTAAGACATTAAGACATTAAGACATTAAGACATTAAGACATTAAGACATTAAGACATTAAGACATTAAGACATTAAGACATTAAGACATTAAGACATTAAGACATTAAGACATTAAGACATTAAGACATTAAGACATTAAGACATTAAGACATTAAGACATTAAGACATTAAGACATTAAGACATTAAGACATTAAGACATTAAGACATTAAGACATTAAGACATTAAGACATTAAGACATTAAGACATTAAGACATTAAGACATTAAGACATTAAGACATTAAGACATTAAGACATTAAGACATTAAGACATTAAGACATTAAGACATTAAGACATTAAGACATTAAGACATTAAGACATTAAGACATTAAGACATTAAGACATTAAGACATTAAGACATTAAGACATTAAGACATTAAGACATTAAGACATTAAGACATTAAGACATTAAGACATTAAGACATTAAGACATTAAGACATTAAGACATTAAGACATTAAGACATTAAGACATTAAGACATTAAGACATTAAGACATTAAGACATTAAGACATTAAGACATTAAGACATTAAGACATTAAGACATTAAGACATTAAGACATTAAGACATTAAGACATTAAGACATTAAGACATTAAGACATTAAGACATTAAGACATTAAGACATTAAGACATTAAGACATTAAGACATTAAGACATTAAGACATTAAGACATTAAGACATTAAGACATTAAGACATTAAGACATTAAGACATTAAGACATTAAGACATTAAGACATTAAGACATTAAGACATTAAGACATTAAGACATTAAGACATTAAGACATTAAGACATTAAGACATTAAGACATTAAGACATTAAGACATTAAGACATTAAGACATTAAGACATTAAGACATTAAGACATTAAGACATTAAGACATTAAGACATTAAGACATTAAGACATTAAGACATTAAGACATTAAGACATTAAGACATTAAGACATTAAGACATTAAGACATTAAGACATTAAGACATTAAGACATTAAGACATTAAGACATTAAGACATTAAGACATTAAGACATTAAGACATTAAGACATTAAGACATTAAGACATTAAGACATTAAGACATTAAGACATTAAGACATTAAGACATTAAGACATTAAGACATTAAGACATTAAGACATTAAGACATTAAGACATTAAGACATTAAGACATTAAGACATTAAGACATTAAGACATTAAGACATTAAGACATTAAGACATTAAGACATTAAGACATTAAGACATTAAGACATTAAGACATTAAGACATTAAGACATTAAGACATTAAGACATTAAGACATTAAGACATTAAGACATTAAGACATTAAGACATTAAGACATTAAGACATTAAGACATTAAGACATTAAGACATTAAGACATTAAGACATTAAGACATTAAGACATTAAGACATTAAGACATTAAGACATTAAGACATTAAGACATTAAGACATTAAGACATTAAGACATTAAGACATTAAGACATTAAGACATTAAGACATTAAGACATTAAGACATTAAGACATTAAGACATTAAGACATTAAGACATTAAGACATTAAGACATTAAGACATTAAGACATTAAGACATTAAGACATTAAGACATTACCTGCCATATTGCGAATCTCTTCGTTTCGCTTTCGGTCGGCCATGGTAAGGCCGCACATTTCTGAAGAGATCGCATCTCCACTGCATTCAACCTGCTTTTATGCTTCTTCTGGCATACCCTGGTTTCGCTGCCATATAACAAAGTCGGTACCAACACTGCGTTATGTATTGCAACGCCTTGCCTTTTGATTAACGCAGTCAGGGCACCATTGACTTTGTTCCCGGCAGCGACACGCCTGTCCACATCTAAATCACATCTTCCATCCCGGCTAAACGCACTCCCCAAGTATACAATTTCATTCACCTGTTCTAGACATTCCTGATTTACCCAAATTTCGCACTTCGTTCTTTCTTCGTCCCTTTCAAATACCAGAACCTTAGTTTTATTAGCATTCAAACGGAGACCATTAATTTCATTCTTCTTCATACACGTGACTAATGCCTGCAGTTCTGCCTCTGATGGTGCTATAAGCACTGCATCATCAACATAAAGCAGACAATTTACTTTTATGTCACCCAATTTCACACCCAAACTGCTATCTTTCAGCTTCTGTAAACAGCTGTCGAGATACAGTATGAATAGCCAGGAAGACATGACACAACCCTGTTTTACGCCCGTTTGGACGCTAAACATGGGTGACACGTCATGCCCTACCCGCACACAGGCTTTACAGTCACAGTAAAGTGACTGCACAGCCCATAGCAATCGACCATCCACACCATACCCCGGCAACAGTTCCACATTTTCTTCCTTACAACCTTATCAAATGCTTTCTCAAGATCCACAAAAGCACAGAAAATCTTCTGGTTAGCAGCCAGAAGCTTCTCCGTGATCATGCGGACAGAAAACATTTGATCCGTGCATCCTCTTCCAGGTCTAAATCCGCATTGTGCCTCCCATAGAAATCTTTCCGATTTATCTTGCATCCTACGTGTCAAAACCTTCGAGTAAACTTTACTTGCTAAACTGGTCAAGCTGATCGCCCGATAGCACCCGCAGTCATAATGTGAACCTTTACCTTTATATAAAGGCACAATGACCGCGGATCGCTAATCATCCGGAACAGCCCCCGTTCGCCAGCACAAATTGCACAGCAGATGAAAGCTGTCCCAGACGCGTGGCCGACCATAGTTGACCATTTCAGCAGTAACTCTGTCTAGTCCCGCAGCCTTACCACATTTCAAACTTCTAATCGCACATTCAATCTCTTTCATACTGATGACCTCAGTGTCATCGAGGTCCGAGTCTGGCGTACCAGTCACGGCGTCACCCCGGATCCCTAACTAAGATCATCACACGCATACATCTCTCTATAAAATTCGCTCCATCGCTGCATGACGTCCGATTTTTCTGAGAGGACGTCATTGGTTCCCAAGCACTTTATTTATTCTTAAGGCTGTCGCACCACTCCAGGTCCTTCAACCTCTTTCCAGAAGGTTTGGAGTTCTCCTTGAAGTTATGCGACAACCTTTCGTCCGCTTCCATTCTACTCCTTTCACTCACTTCCTCAATCGATGCTTTCGTGTGAACTTTCTGGAGCTTATATCTTTCTTTCCTCTTCTCTCTCATATCCTTATCATTACTAGAGGCCAAGTAGTCTAACCATGCTTTCTTCTTCTTATTTACAGCTTCTTTCACTTCGTCATTCCACCATGCATCACCCTTTTACTACTACCTCTTTTCACAGTTCCACACACGTCTTCCGCTGCACTAACCATTCCATTTCTAAGGCTCTGCCATATTTCTTCCACACATTCTTTCCTGACATCAATGCTGTCCAGCTTTTCGGCTACCCTTGTGATATTTATCCCTAGTGTCCGCTTCCTGAAGCTTCCAGCTTCAGTTGCTACCGACCGACTGTGGTTCTGGTATCGCCGTCCGGTGGCGCCAACCCGCGAACAGATCCTAAATCTAGTAATCACTAGATAGTGATCCGTTCCAGGTCAGCACCCGGAACACTCGCGTATCCATCACCTGTTTTCGCAGTCGGTCATCCACCAGGAATAAATCGATCATACTTCTCTCATTCTCTCTTGTTCTAGTATACATATGAATTTTCTTGTGACTAAACATAGTGTTTGTCCAAAGGGCCCTTTTCCTTGCATACAGCCAGTATAAGCTTGCCAGCATCGTTAACCCTTTTATCACCGACATTCAAGCACCGACTCGTACCCTGGCCGAGCGGTACCAACCCATCCATTCAAATCACCACATACAACAATTCTTTCGTTTCCTCTAACCAAGTCTAGAACTTCTCTTACATTCTCCCAAAACTCCTCCAGCTCAGCTCTGGACGACGAAGCTACCGGCGCATAAACAGCCAAAAGGAATAACTTCGTCAGTCCCAATTTAGAGAAGCCTCGAGCTCACAACCTTATATTCAGTCATAACATCGACCAACCGAGGCGACAGCAGCACCCTCACTCCTGGCAGGCGCTGGCCTGGCAGGCGCTCTCGCTCTCCGGGACTCCGGACCATAGAGCTAACGCCCCGCCAGGGAGCTCTTCAGTATCGCTGCCCTTCCGCTTGGTCTCCGACAAACACACGACATCTAATTCTCTTTCTTTCACTATTCAACTCATTCGTCTTATCTCTCATGCCTCCTCTAACATTCCATGTGCCAACTCTGCACTCCGTCCTCCACCTTCCGCCGTGTCGGGCTGTGCGTGACGGGTGGCGGTCCCCATCGCCGCTTTGCTCGCTGCACTCCACACCAACGGGGACGAACTGGTGTGCGTCGCCTTGGGGGGACGCCCTAACCCTCGTTGGCATGGGTGCGCAGCTGTGTAGAATTGCAGCCCTGAATAGGGCTGGCAGGGGTCGCGACGAGCACGCTTCTACAATGACCCCCAACTGTACTTTAGTTGGTACTTAAAATCAATAGCTACTACGTACAAAGTAATGCACACATTTTCAAAATATTTTTAGTATCTACAATTTTGTTTTTATAATAAATATATAAATGGCCGTTTTATTCTACTGCTTAAAGAAAAAAAATCCCACTTTATTTCATTGTATTTTATTTTTTTTAATGGACTTAATGCCAAACATTCCCCCAGTGTACACGTACCTTTGGTTTGAGCAGAGAATCAAGTGATAGGTGGAAATGTACAAAAGAAAATTAAAATAATAACATAACAATTATTACAATAAGTAGTACACGCACACATATACAAGGATACTGTTATGTAATACATACCATCCTTAAAATAAACTTTATCCATATAATATACATACTTAAGAAATATATGACACTTGGCGATCTGTTCTCTTTGGCTGACCCCATCAGGGACTGTGCGTGAACATAAATAATAATAATAATTAAGCAAATATCGTCAATTTCTGAATACGTATTTATTGGTTTATCATGATCATAACATAATGTGTGTTAAAAATAAAAGAACATAATATTCATTAAAAGAAATCTACTGTAAACGTGAGATTTAATAAGTATGAACTTTAAGTAAACTTTTTATCTTCACGCAATTTCCCACATCGGGGTAGGAAGGTATCTAGAGAATATGTAGTCTTTTGACTCACTTTCCACCGAAGCTTATTTGGGACATTGTGACAGGTGGTGATTAGGCCTCCAGCACTCACCTTAAACTGTACAAACACTCTTAGTGTCCAGGTCAACTAATAAATATCCGTGAACAATAAAGCTATAAATATTTACATATGCATCCATGACTCGACTTGAAACAATAATGTTCATTACTCATATGCTTGCAAACAGCGGGATTTGAACCGGCAATCTTTAGCTTTGAAGGCAGACCTACCAACATCTACCAACTCGTCTGTCGAGTCGTCAAAATTACATACGTAAATTTAAATTATGAACAAATCATATAAAAATTGTTAGCAATTGAGGTATTTTTTAAATGTTTCACTGACATTTAAATAATGAAATTCCTTTTTTATTAATTTTAAGCAACTTTTATAATATCATAAACACGGCATTTAATTTTTTTAAATAAGATATTCAGGAGAGCATACGATCAACAAGTACGAATATCATCACAAGCGTTAACGTTTTTCATGTTAATTTTTAAACTATTGAGGTTTGAGAAAAAAAACATATCTTCAAGCCATTCCCAGTACAGGAAATAGCGTAAAAATATTTATATTTATTTATTTATCCTTTAAACTATTACATAACCCTGCTAAGCATTTTCATTGCGGAACTCAACTTCTATTACAATCGATGCGACATAGTTCTGAGACATAAAGAGAAGAAGAGAATCATAAATCATAGGCATATGAAAGCTATAAAAATAAACCCTACAACGGCCGCATAACCTACACAAAGAGTAACTCCTGGAATTCCTTTTCCAAAATATGCTTATGATACGGACCATTTTTAATTAAAGACCAAAAGGTTCGCTTGTGGAAAATTTCCAAATGCTGCTTGTTTCTCTTTGTCTGTTTCAGAACAAAGACTACACTTTAAAGTAGCTATTTGAGTAAGGATTTTTATATAATGTGTATATATAATAAACTCACGATAGTCAAGTGGTTGGGTAATCGGAATTCGAGTCAAGAGACCCAAGTTCGTTCCCCAAGGCTCGTACCATTGTATAGTTCGCTTGGACATAAAGGCAGAGACGGGCTCACCACCTGTCACGTTGTCCCTAAAATGTCTTTGGTGGAAGATTGGTCGAAAGGACTTAATTGTCTAGACCTCTGTCTACCCCTGTATTGGGAACGGCGTGAAGATATTTTTTAAAGGTTTTATTTCCTGTCGCAGTAAGCCCCAAGTTTATTTTTGCGGTAATGGAACGAATCTCCATCCCGGGTGGATTTCAGAACATCATTGACACCGGAATACTTTTTTGGTTCAAACTTCCGCCTTACCATACGGTAAATAAACAAAATTTTACCATGAAATCGATTTCATATATTATAAAATCAATTTATTAACATCGAACACATCTTTATAAACAGGTCATGCAATAAACAATTATTGCTGGTGAGAATTTCACGAAAATTCAAGCTAATTGCCTCCAAATTAATTCCTGCATGAACAATGCACACACAAAATTGTATTGACATTACAAAAGGAAATCAAATATTTCACGCTATCTCCATTACTGGAATGTTCCGATTCAATAGCTAATTACAATTTCAATTCGAAGGCAATAATACAGTTGAAATTCAATTTTGGGACAAAATAATGAACAATATACAACATTTATATGGCACACATTTGAACATTTACAAGTAAATAGTCTATTAAAAGCAATAGTATAATGACCTCCCGATAGCGGATTTGGTAGTGACGCCACGTTCGAAGCTGTAAATGAAAAAATAAATAAATACAAAAATACATTAGGACAACATCGCAAACATTGTTCTGATCCTACAGTAAACATCTAAAGCACTACTGTATAAAAAAACATCTTCACGCCATTCCCAATACAGGGGTAGACAGAGGTCTAGACAATCAACTCCTTTCGAACCGAAGGCCTTCACCGATGACATATTTTGGGACAACGTGAGAGCTGGTGAGCCCGTCGTTGTCTTTATGACCAAGCGAAAGTTATAATTCGTATTTAGGTTTTTGAAAAAACCCATAAGTACAAGCCGGCCACCTAGGGATCTAAATCGGGTCTCTTGACTCCAAATCCCGATCACACAACCGCTCGGCTATCGTAACTTAAACTTATCGTTACTTCTGTAAAGTAATCAGAAAAAACGAAAGTACCACAAACGCTCAAACCCGAGATACTAAATCGTCCGGGAATCGAATCCGGGACCCATGAGCTGTCGCCATGTCGCATTTCCCATTTTACCCGGCATTCTGTCAACATCACAAGCGATTGTAATTTTCAGTAATGTATTAGCCACGTACTTTTTTACGTTGATGGGAAACGTGATCCTACATTTCTGAGAAATTAAAAAAAATAAAAACAATATTTCTGAGGCGTGTAAAGTCCACAAATCCGTATAGGAGCAACAAAAAGGACCATTCTAAGCTTCGCTCGGCTTGCGATAGGTTGGCTCTCTTGAATAAAATATTAAGGAAAAGGCCTTTTCCTCTCAGAGGCTATTACCTGACTAATTCTTTACTTCACTTTAGTATTGTAAATTTTAGTCAAGTTAATTTCGAAATAACATTAATCCAGTAACATTTACTTATATATTTATCTTTCTAACTGTGGCCCTAAACCCTTCCATTTGCCGTACAATTTGTGATAAATAAAAAAACAATCAAAAAAACTTTACGCAAATTCTTACAACAATTGTACAAAGTTTCAATGTAATTTTGATTGTTTGATGAACGTATAGAGGAGGAATACGAGATTTTCTTTTTAATAATATGTATTCCTTATTTTCTCCATTTCTGTTCGTAAGAGGCTACTCAGAGAAAAAGGTCTCAATGTCTCATTTGCTACTGACATATGACGGGATAACCATCTAGAAAACTACCAGACCAAAATTCAGCAGGCTGGTAATGACAGCAGTGTTTAAGGTAGAAGATGTTTAGTATTGCGGTCGCCAATCTGCTTTGCATGCAAGCATGGCAAATATACAAGCCTTCCCTTAACAGAGAGAAAGATGTTCTGCAGCGAACTTTTAAAATGCAAAGAACGTTATGTATGTATGTATGTATGGAATATGATATATTTGTATTCAATGAAATAATTTTATTAGTAGTAAGCACAGTAAATAAAATAAAATAAATATCTTCACGCCATTCCCGATACAGGGGTAGACAGAGGTCTTTCAGTATAGACAATTAAGTCTCTTCGACCCACCTTCCACCGAAGATATTTTCGGGACAACGTGACAGGTGGTGAGCCCGTCGCCGTCTTTATGTCCAATCCAACGATATAATTCGTACATAAGTTTTTTTTTAAAAAACCCATTGGTACGAGCCTGCCACCTGGGGATCGAACTCGGGTTTCTCGACTCGAAATTCCGACCACCCCACCACTCGGCTATCGTGACTTTAGTAAGCACAGTGTTGCCGTATTTTTCAATAATCGATTAACAAACAAACAGTACATTAACAGGACATAAATACGGCGACGGGCTCATCATCTGTCACGTTCTCCCGAAAATATCTTCGGTGGAAGGTGGGTCGAAGAGACTTAATTGTCTAGACTAGACCTCTGTCTACCCTTGTATTGGGAGTTGCGTGAAGATATTCATCTTTTTATTCTCCTATTTTATTAATAGGCGCGCTGATGAATTGTACTAGTCATAACTTGTTACTTTGCACTGGGGAACTCTAACTATTTTATTTCTCCATAATTAAGAACAAGTGATATTGTTTATAAATATTATACAAATATACACTTAAAGTTGTTATTGAAAAAACTACTTCGCAACCCTCCGCATGAAAATATAAAAAGGTATATGCTACCTGGTCCGAAGAGAAGAAGAGCACCACCCTCCCTCCCACAGATGCGTGCACCAATTCCACAGATGTGTGCACCAATTCCACAGATGTGTGCACCAATTCCACAGATGTGTGCACCAATTCCACAGATGTGTGCACCAATTCCACAGATGTGTGCACCAATTCCACAGATGTGTGCACCAATTCCACAGATGTGTGCACCAATTCCACAGATGTGTGCACCAATTCCACAGATGTGTGCACCAATTCCACAGATGTGTGCACCAATTCCACAGATGTGTGCACCAATTCCACAGATGTGTGCACCAATTCCACAGATGTGTGCACCAATTCCACAGATGTGTGCACCAATTCCACAGATGTGTGCACCAATTCCACAGATGTGTGCACCAATTCCACAGATGTGTGCACCAATTCCACAGATGTGTGCACCAATTCCACAGATGTGTGCACCAATTCCACAGATGTGTGCACCAATTCCACAGATGTGTGCACCAATTCCACAGATGTGTGCACCAATTCCACAGATGTGTGCACCAATTCCACAGATGTGTGCACCAATTCCACAGATGTGTGCACCAATTCCACAGATGTGTGCACCAATTCCACAGATGTGTGCACCAATTCCACAGATGTGTGCACCAATTCCACAG
The DNA here is from genome assembly GCA_029286605.1 of Sericinus montela. Classification (NCBI taxonomy): domain Eukaryota; kingdom Metazoa; phylum Arthropoda; class Insecta; order Lepidoptera; family Papilionidae; genus Sericinus; species Sericinus montela. The sequence continues at coordinate 1,398,961 of JAGSMR010000026.1, forward strand.
ATGTGTGCACCAATTCCACAGATGTGTGCACCAATTCCACAGATGTGTGCACCAATTCCACAGATGTGTGCACCAATTCCACAGATGTGTGCACCAATTCCACAGATGTGTGCACCAATTCCACAGATGTGTGCACCAATTCCACAGATGTGTGCACCAATTCCACAGATGTGTGCACCAATTCCACAGATGTGTGCACCAATTCCACAGATGTGTGCACCAATTCCACAGATGTGTGCACCAATTCCACAGATGTGTGCACCAATTCCACAGATGTGTGCACCAATTCCACAGATGTGTGCACCAATTCCACAGATGTGTGCACCAATTCCACAGATGTGTGCACCAATTCCACAGATGTGTGCACCAATTCCACAGATGTGTGCACCAATTCCACAGATGTGTGCACCAATTCCACAGATGTGTGCACCAATTCCACAGATGTGTGCACCAATTCCACAGATGTGTGCACCAATTCCACAGATGTGTGCACCAATTCCACAGATGTGTGCACCAATTCCACAGATGTGTGCACCAATTCCACAGATGTGTGCACCAATTCCACAGATGTGTGCACCAATTCCACAGATGTGTGCACCAATTCCACAGATGTGTGCACCAATTCCACAGATGTGTGCACCAATTCCACAGATGTGTGCACCAATTCCACAGATGTGTGCACCAATTCCACAGATGTGTGCACCAATTCCACAGATGTGTGCACCAATTCCACAGATGTGTGCACCAATTCCACAGATGTGTGCACCAATTCCACAGATGTGTGCACCAATTCCACAGATGTGTGCACCAATTCCACAGATGTGTGCACCAATTCCACAGATGTGTGCACCAATTCCACAGATGTGTGCACCAATTCCACAGATGTGTGCACCAATTCCACAGATGTGTGCACCAATTCCACAGATGTGTGCACCAATTCCACAGATGTGTGCACCAATTCCACAGATGTGTGCACCAATTCCACAGATGTGTGCACCAATTCCACAGATGTGTGCACCAATTCCACAGATGTGTGCACCAATTCCACAGATGTGTGCACCAATTCCACAGATGTGTGCACCAATTCCACAGATGTGTGCACCAATTCCACAGATGTGTGCACCAATTCCACAGATGTGTGCACCAATTCCACAGATGTGTGCACCAATTCCACAGATGTGTGCACCAATTCCACAGATGTGTGCACCAATTCCTTTACAATGAATTTCCGCAAAGTAACGCCTGAGTCAATTAACTAAATATACACTTACACATACGCACGCAATTACAAACGCTTAAGATATTTATCACCGCGATTTTGCTTCAATTTAGCTTTTTTTTAAAAATTGTTCTTTAAAAAGTTACGTTTCATCTTTAAAATAAAGGCTTTATATTTAAATATTAAGAACATAAGCATATAAGTAAATTTAAATAAATTTTATTTGTTTGTTTGAAAAGACGGGTTCCTGTCACATAGGCAACTCCTAGTTGAGAGGCCAGTGTTATTATTGACTGCACTAATGTACTAATGTTTGGAACAATATACAATGAATAAATATCTTCACACCATTTATATACAGGGATAGTCTACCGAAGACATTTTTGGGACAAGTGGTTAAAGGCCTGTTGAAAAATCTGTCTTTTATTTATAACTCCGAGGGGCGTTTGCGCCATCTGCCAAAAAATTTTCCTCATCTAACTCGATGTTCATAACTTTAAAGCTGTTTAAATTTTTAAAGCATGTACGTCATGCTAGTTACAGCATTAATGAATAATTATTATAAGCCAATGTTTCGCAGATCACGAAGTTTTAAGTTTTAATTACTTTGTGACAAATGTTATACTTCTAAAGATAAAAACCGTTACAATATTTCATTGTTACAAATTAAACTTTAATGGTGAATGAAGGCACTGTAAAAATTTAATAAATTGTAAAATTTAAGCGAAAACTATCAGTGCCTACACTACGAAAATTCAACAGACCGTTGATGGACAGCAACTACTATGGCGCGTGGTGTCTGGTACTGAGATCGCCAAACCGCTTGCCAAGCGTGGCGATTATACTAAACCCTACCGCGAGGTAGAGGCTTATTTCCTTCGGTAGACTATAACAGACTGTTGAGATGATGAACGTGCATTTTATATTGCTGGTCATAAACCCCATCGGAAATATTAAAATACCTGCCAAATAGCGTGCTAAAACTAAATTATCAATATTAATACGGTCACTGAGAGCTATTTGAATACTTCAGACATGAAGACATGTTATAAAACAAAAGATCATTGTTCAATACGACTCCTACTCCATTTTGTATTTGTAACAGCTTTCTCATCATCATCATTATCATATGTTGTAATTTTCAAAGTCGCGATAGCCGACTGGTAAGTTGGTCGGAATTTTGAGTCTAGACATCCGAGTTCGATCCCCAGATAGCAGGCGCGCACGACTGGGTTTTTCAAAAACTTGTGTACGTATTCTATCGTTGGCTTGGACATAAAGACGGCGACGGGCTCACCACCTGTCACTTTGTCCCGAAAATATCCTCGGTGGAAGGTGGGTCAAAGGGAATTGTACTTTATTTATTTTACACTCGACCTCTGTCTACCCCTGTATTGGGAATTGCGTGAAGATATTTATATTTTCATTTATTTATTCATCAAAATAAGAACTTACATTCTTTTATCGATATTATTTTTTTACCTCTAACGGAGAAGAAATAGAAGAAAAATTCGCCGCAAGAAAAATAAACATCAGTTATCTATAAATGTTTCAGTAGTGTAACTTTGTGTTATTCTTAAACTCTTTTTCAACTTTAAAATATTATTCTTCTCTTAAAATTCGAAATGAATGAAATGTCTTGCTTATTCAGAATATTTAATAACACAAAGTTCAAAGTTGAAAAGAAAATCTCATTATGTTCTTACCACGTCTGGGAAGTTACATTAATTTATTAATAACAACTTATCGGTAGGTCTGTCCGTGTATATTGTGGTTGTCTTCGAGTTTAAAAAGATTTATTTATATATTTATATAAAAATAAAAAGTAAAATAAAAATCTTTGGTAATATAAATATATGTTAAATATATTTATATTACCAAAAGATATACAAAATGACTTATAGTTTCTCTATACATTACGATTTTTATAAAAGAATATTTCCAATACTAGGGTAGATAAGATCTAAACAATGAAGTCCTTTTGATGCACTGAAGACATTTTTTGGAACGACGTGACAGGTGGTGAGCCTGTCGCCATTTTTATGTTCAAGCCAAGGATATAAATCATACATGACTTATTGAAAAAAAAACCCATTGTAAGGAGCATACCACCTGGGGTCGAACTTAGATCTTTTGATCCGAATTCCGATCACCCAACCACTCAACTATCGTAAATGTTCAGCAATCGTTTGCTAAAACACGTCTAATTCAACAGATTAATGAAAGGCAGCAGTCTCTAAGATGCGTGGCGTCTAATACTGCGATCACCTATCCGCTCGCCAAGCGTACTCAACCGGTGAAATTATGGAAAATCCTCGTTTTAAGAGAGGCTTATGTCCTCCAGTGAACTTTTACAGGCCATTTAGTAGAAGTAGTATATTATCGTAAGACAGAAGTAAATCCGTCTGTCAACGGCATCACAGAAATCGTTAACGCTTTTTTGAGTAAATATAAGATTTGCCAATACTGGCCGTAAGAAGAGATTAAAGATCAACTGTATTTTTCGACAGCAACATCTAATTCTATACTGGAACGAAGTTCCCTATGGGACGATGCGGAAGGGTACCCAAACCGCGAAAAAACGTCAGTGACGTAAGATTTTTATTATTTATGTATAGTCTTTGTATGATGGTCTTGTATGATAAAATAAAGTTGATGACTTCCAAAGTAGTTTTTTTTTATTTTATCAATTAAAAAAATCATAATAAAAATTTATACCCGATCATTATTTTCTTTATACCTCGTATAGAACTTAAAATTAATATTTTTATAATTTATATTTTAATAAGGAACTTCGTTCCTATCCGGTGTCTGACGACAACACACGGTTTTTATTTAAATGGAAAAAAATTGTCACTATAACCGAGTGGTGGATGATCGGAATTCGAGTCAAGAGACCTGAGTTTGATACGCAGGTGGTAGGCACGTTCCAATTGTATACGATTGATATCGGTAGCTTGAGCATAAATATAGCGACGACCTCTCACTTTGTCACAAAATGTCTTCAGTGAAAGGTGAGCCGTAAGGCCATATCTGTCTAGAATTCTGTCTACCCCAATATTGGGAACAGCGTAATGATTTTTTTTTTTTTTACAGGAGCCTCAACAAACGAAGCCGTGGTTAGGAGTATGGGATGCCACGAAACCGCTAGCGGAATGTCTGCAGTACGATCCCTTTCAGAAGAAGGTTACCGGTAAAATATAAGAATAATAAATAATAAATATCTTCACGCCATTCCCAATACAGGGGTAGACATAGGTCTAGACAATTAAGTCGTTTCGACCCACCTTCCACCGAAGATATTTTTGGGACAAAATAGACGAACCAACATGTACGTTTGACAAAGAAGCTGTGTTCTATCTACGATACGTTCACAATGGCGATAAGTATCTATTTCGTCACTGTCGTTAAATTTTATGCATTCGCAGTTGAAAAGGGGTTGTAAGAATTAACTACCTCTTTTATTCTGTGAGTTGTGAACAGCTAAAGGGCCTTGAAAATAACTATTGACGGATGGTTACTACAGATGGCGAGACAACCATCCCAAAAAATACCAGACCAAAATAAACCATACCGGTGTCTTATAGCAGCGTTTAATCAAGCAGTATTTGGTACTACTACCAAATCCTTAGAAGAGGCCCCACAGTCCTGCAGTCACGTTTTACATGTAGAATGGGGTGTACTTATTTAAATGTGATTGTTGTGTTTGTGTTCCAATTTGTGACCATATCGATGACACCACAGATTAATAACTATGATAACCTTTACATATATTTATTTATGTTTTATTGTTAAATTATGTCATACAACCCACTTTTATCTCGAGGTTGTCGTAAAAGGCAATTAAGAGAAAAACTTTGAATATCGTAAAGGCGACCAATAGATGGCGGGACCATCTTGAAAAATACCAAATCCAAAATAAGACCGATGACGAACAGCATCTAAGGTGCCAGATTTCTAGTCCTACAATCGCCAATGCTTACCAAGCATGTAAATTATGATAAATCCTACCTTCGGGATAGATACCGTCCAGCATTGGAAATTAATAGGCCATTATGTATGTATATATGTATATAACGCATACTTCAATTATAAATTAAAAAAAAGAGAGCAGATGTAATTCACAAGTGAAAATTCGCAAATAAAGAGGAAACCGAGAATATAAAATAATGTGTAATGTCATATGTATCTCATTCTCTCAACGACTTAATCCTATACATTCATATGTATGATTCTTTATAGTGACAAATTATCGTTTCATCGAGTTTCAAATCACAGCGATTCTAAACAAATAAAAATAAATATCTTCACGTAATTCCCAATATAGGGGTAGACAGAGGTCTAGTCTAGACAATTAAGTCCCTTCGACCCACCTTCCACCGAAGATGTTTTCGGGACCACATGACAGGTGATGAGCCCGTCGCCATCTTTATGTCCAAGCCAACGATATAATTCGTACATAAGTTTTTAAAAAACCCATTGGTACGAGCCTGCCACTCGGGTCCTTTTCCAAGCGATTCTAAAGAAGTTTCATTTCAAAAATGTATCTTTAATTAATAAACAGGAAGCGAGGACTGTCTGTACGTGAACGTTGCCACTCCGAAGCCGAACGCTGGTGCTCTGCTGCCTGTTATAGTCTTCATCCATGGTGGAGCGTTCATGTACGGATCTGGCGCGGTCTACGACCCGACGCATCTGATGGATCGGGATGTAGTGGTCGTGACCCTTAACTATAGATTGGGGCCTTTAGGTAAGTAATGAATAAAAACAAATATTTTCACGCAATTCCCAATACAGGGGTAGACAGAGGTCTAGTCTAGACAATTAAGTCCCTTTGACCCACCTTTCAACGAAGATATTTTCGGGACAACGTGACAGGTGGTGAGCCCGTCGCCGTCTTTATGTCCACGCCAACGGTGTAATTCGTACATAAGTTTTTAAAAAACTCATTGGTACTGCCACCTGGGGATCGAACTCGGGTCTCTCGACTCGAATTTCCGACCACCCAACCACTCGGCTATCGTGACTTATAAAGGTAATTTAGGTAAGTAATGACGAGAATTCAAGTAGAATTCAAACAATTTGTAAAATACAGGCGTCACTACTGGATTGTAATATCGATTCAGTTATGATAGTTTAAGTAAGTACAAACAATTTATGAATAAATAATAAGTTATACAATTTATAATAAGGATATTGTACAGTGATTGTTGTTTATAAATCAATGTTAGAATTACATAAGTTGTTGTTATTGCTATTTCGATATATTATTGTCTAAATAGGCTGTATGAAACTCTGTCGCAACATCGTGGTTGGGTTATTATTCATTAGTTAGAACTATACGGCGTTACTCTGCTCAAATATGAAGTATAACTACAAGTTTTCAAGTGTTTTATCTGTCCTTCTTTCCACATCTATAACAAATGTTATTTTTATTCCGTATTCATCGTGCAGGTTGTAGTCGATAGATGTAACGTACGTTACTTATATCGATGAAAAATTATTTGATTTGTATTATTTTTCTATTAATATGTAAATATAATTCTATTTTATTAGAGCTGAGCCTTTACAAGACAAGCGATTAGGTTGTGATCATAAGAATGAGCTTTCTCCATAGAGCTGGTACTCGTATCTTCTACTTCGATTTCAAATCACCCAAACACATAGCTATGATGGTTCCCAGAAAAACACCAGCGATTAATACTGACGACTAAAGAAATTAACGATAATAAATATAAATATATCTTCACGCCATTCCCATACAGGGGTAGACAGAGGTCTAGTCTAGTCAATTAAGTCCCTTTGACCCACCTTTCACCGAAGATATTTTCGGGACAACGTGACAGGTGGTGAGCCGGTCGCCGTCTTTATATCCAAGCCAACGCTGTAAATCGTACATAAGTTTTTGTAAAAACCCATTGATACGATAGGGATCGAACTCGGATCGATCTCTTGAATCGAATTCCGATCACCCAACAACTCGGCTTTCGTGACCTTTTTATTTAATAATAAAAAGTTAATTAATTATAGTAATTAAATATATTTTCTCTTAGGATTCCTAAGCACAGGAGACGAAGCGATACCCGGCAACGCTGGACTAAAAGACCAGTCCTTTGCACTGCAGTGGGTGAAGAACAACATAATGATGTTTGGCGGAAACCCAGACAGCGTTACGTTGACCGGATGCTCAGCTGGCGGCGCTAGTGTTCATTACCATTACCTCTCACCTATGTCGAAAGGTAACCGACCTAAGTGATATTTTATCCTACATGTATATACAATTTCTTTTATTTTATTTCTTCCCTTGGCTATCACTAGAACCTGCTGGAAAAGAAGGTAAAAATCCTTAAGACGGTTATGGCCGACAGATAGTGAGTGTCAGGCAGCAGCGTCTAAATTGTAAAATATCTATCTTCACGTCATTTCCATTAAAAAGGTAAACAGAGATCCAGATAAGTAAGTCCTTTCGACCCACCTTCCACAGAAGACATTTATTGGGACATCCTGACTGGTGGTGAGCCTATCGCCATCTTTATGAATACGCCAACGTCAATCGTCCAACATAAATCGTACATAAGTTTTTGTAAAAACCCATTGATACGATAGGGATCGAACTCGGATCGATCTCTTGAATCGAATTCGATCACCCAACAACTCGGCTTTCGTGACCTTTTTATTTAATAATAAAAGTTAATTAATTATAGTAATTAAATATATTTTCTCTTAGGATTCCTAAGCACAGGAGACGAAGCGATACCCGGCAACGCTGGACTAAAAGACCAGTCCTTTGCACTGCAGTGGGTGAAGAACAACATAATGATGTTTGGCGGAAACCCAGACAGCGTTACGTTGACCGGATGCTCAGCTGGCGGCGCTAGTGTTCATTACCATTACCTCTCACCTATGTCGAAAGGTAACCGACCTAAGTGATATTTTATCCTACATGTATATACAATTTCTTTTTATTTTATTTCTTCCCTTGGCTATCACTAGAACCTGCTGGAAAAGAAGGTAAAATCCTTAAGACAGTTATGGCCGACAGATAGTGAGTGTCAGGCAGCAGCGTCTAAATTGTAAAATATCTATCTTCACGTCATTTCCATTAAAAGGTAAACAGAGATCCAGATAAGTAAGTCCTTTCGACCCACCTTCCACAGAAGACATTTATTGGGACATCCTGACTGGTGGTGAGCCTGTCGCCGTCTTTATATCCAAGCCAACGCTGTAAATCGTACATAAGTTTTTGTAAAAACCCATTGATACGATAGGGATCGAACTCGGATCGATCTCTTGAATCGAATTCCGATCACCCAACAACTCGGCTTTCGTGACCTTTTTATTTAATAATAAAAAGTTAATTAATTATAGTAATTAAATATATTTTCTCTTAGGATTCCTAAGCACAGGAGACGAAGCGATACCCGGCAACGCTGGACTAAAAGACCAGTCCTTTGCACTGCAGTGGGTGAAGAACAACATAATGATGTTTGGCGGAAACCCAGACAGCGTTACGTTGACCGGATGCTCAGCTGGCGGCGCTAGTGTTCATTACCATTACCTCTCACCTATGTCGAAAGGTAACCGACCTAAGTGATATTTTATCCTACATGTATATACAATTTCTTTTATTTTATTTCTTCCCTTGGCTATCACTAGAACCTGCTGGAAAAGAAGGTAAAAATCCTTAAGACGGTTATGGCCGACAGATAGTGAGTGTCAGGCAGCAGCGTCTAAATTGTAAAATATCTATCTTCACGTCATTTCCATTAAAAAGGTAAACAGAGATCCAGATAAGTAAGTCCTTTCGACCCACCTTCCACAGAAGACATTTATTGGGACATCCTGACTGGTGGTGAGCCTATCGCCATCTTTATGTATACGCCAACGTCAATCGTCCAACATAAATCGTACATATTTGAAATAACTCATCACTGACTGAGAATCGAACTGAAGTCCGATCACCCAACCCCTCGGCTATCGTGATAAATTGGTATAGAGGATTTTAGAGATTTTACTGGCCGTTGAGTAACTAAAACAAATAAGAAAAGGAAAACAGAATCCCCCCTCTCCATCGCCTGACAATTGGCACATAATGCCATAACGTCAGACAGATAATCTGTGAGGCGGCTTGAATGTGACTCTATTTGGCTCAACCATGTTGAAGTTTGTTATCAATTTGATAAACTCAGTTTTCATATAATACATAAAAATTAATACAATGTACAATAACTAGAGACAAAGACTTTGTAATTAAGTGACGCATTAACTTAAGCAACATTTTCTGTTTAAATAAACTCTGATTAAATAAAGTGAGTAAGGTTAGTACCTTCTACTTATTTTATCATGCGCCGTCGCCGAGTGTTTTCATGTTTTCATTTGTTTCTAGACGTGATGCGCAATTGTTTACAGTTGCTTGTTAACACAGCGATAAGGTACTTCATTACGTCTGTAAGGATCAATTCCACCCTACCGTACTATGTTACAATGTTTGCGAATTCACTTAACAGTAAAGATATCTGTACCTTAAAATTTTGCTTGCGCCTTCTTCATCACAGTATCTCGAATTCGAGCAAAATTCTCTACTTTTTCCGAGTGATTTGTGGAGTATGTCCCTCTTCAAAAGCAAAAAACATACTCGAGTCCACTTTTCTTAGATAAATATTATTCCGTGACGTTTTAATTGAGATTATCGACTCCTTATAAAGAGAAGAACCTTTCTCATATAAGGAGTTGATAATCTCAATTAATCTATGCTGCCTAGTCATAAAATCTCTAAAATTGTGAAGTAATTTTAGAATTTCATCGAAAATGAAGTTGCCACGGAGATGGATTAGGAGTAAGATACTCCAGCTAAGAAAGGATAGTGGTAACTTCTATCCCGTTAAAATTGTTGTAAAGTTGTTTAAATGTTTAAAATATGATAAATCAACCGTACCGTCCGTGTGGAATACGTACAGTGCACGTACACTACAGCAGAGGACGCAGTTTCGAATCCCAACTGTGTCTATTATTTTATTTTATTTCTCGTTTTTTAAATTTTTTATTTTATTTCTCGTTTTAGTGTTTATGATATCTTAAAATTTAATTAAATTAAACATAAACATAAACACTAATGTAATGTAAACATAAACACTAAATGACCGGAATGAAATAACCACATCTAAACAAAAGAATTTGAAGAGACGGGATAGCAAAGGACAGATGTGGATAGGGTTATGTTATACCATCAGCGGTTTTCCGGACCAATACGACATAGGTACCTTCAAGAAAAGAGCTTATACCTTTCGCAAGGCCGGCAACCCATCTGCTATTACTTTGGTAATGCAGGTATTCATGGGAGGCGGTAATCACTTACCATCACGTGAGCCACCAGCTCGTTTGCCCCTATTCTATAAAAAATGTAATAACACAATTATGTTCCTTACAGATACATTCCACAGAGGTATTGCATTTAGCGGTTCCGCTTTCGCATCATGGACGCACTCAGTGAAACCGGCCCAGAAGGCCCGCAGTCTCGCCGCCATTGTGGGATGTCCACCACCAATACCCGGGAGATGGCCGACTGTTTGAAGTACCGACCCGCGGAAGTGCTCGTCAACGCACAGATCGAGATGTTTGTAAGTTTAATGAATAATAAATATCTTCCTGCCATTCCCAATGGAGGAATAGACAGAGGTCTAGAATTTAAGTCCTTTCGACCCACCTTCCACAGAAGACATTTATTGGGACATCCTGACTGGTGGTGAGCCTGTCGCCATCTTTATGAATACGCCAACGTCAATCGTCCAACATAAATCGTACATATTTGAAATAACTCATCGGTACAAGTCTACCACCTGGACTGAGAATCGAACTGAAGTCCGATCACCCAACCCCTCGGCTATCGTGATAAATTGGTATAGAGGATTTTAGAGATTTTACTGGCCGTTGAGTAACTAAAACAAATAAGAAAAGGAAAACAGAATCCCCCCTCTCCATCGCCTGACAATTGGCACATAATGCCATAACGTCAGACAGATAATCTGTGAGGCGGCAGATGTGACTCTATTTGGCTCAACCATGTTGAAGTTTGTTATCAATTTGATAAACTCAGTTTTCATATAATACATAAAAATTAATACAATGTACAATAACTAGAGACAAAGACTTTGTAATTAAGTGACGCATTAACTTAAGCAACATTTTCTGTTTAAATAAACTCTGATTAAATAAAGTGAGTAAGGTTAGTACCTTCTACTTATTTTATCATGCGCCGTCGCCGAGTGTTTTCATGTTTTCATTTGTTTCTAGACGTGATGCGCAATTGTTTACAGTTGCTTGTTAACACAGCGATAAGGTACTTCATTACGTCTGTAAGGATCAATTCCACCCTACCGTACTATGTTACAATGTTTGCGAATTCACTTAACAGTAAAGATATCTGTACCTTAAAATTTAATCATTTTGCTTGCGCCTTCTTCATCACAGTATCTCGAATTCGAGCAAAATTCTCTACTTTTTCCGAGTGATTTGTGGAGTATGTCCCTCTTCAAAAGCAAAAAACACTTCTCCGAGTCCACTTTTCTTAGATAAATATTATTCCGTGACGTTTTAATTGAGATTATCGACTCCTTATAAGAGAAGAACCTTTCTCATATAAGGAGTTGATAATCTCAATTAATCCTATGCTGCCTAGTCATAAAATCTCTAAAATTGTGAAGTAATTTTAGAGATTTCATGAAGATGAAGTTTGCCACGGAGATGGATTAGGAGTAAGATACTCCAGCTAAGAAAGGATATTGGTAACTTCTATCCCCGTTAAAATTGTTGTAAAGTTGTTTAAATGTTTAAAATATGATAAATCAACCGTACCGTCCGTGTGGAACACGTACAGTGCACGTACACTACAGCAGAGGACGCAGTTTCGAATCCCAATGTCTATTATTTTATTTTATTTCTCGTTTTTTAAATTTTTTATTTTATTTCTCGTTTTAGTGTTTATGATATCTTAAAATTTAATTAAATTAAACATAAACATAAACACTAATGTAATGTAAACATAAACACTAAATGACCGGAATGAAATAACCACATCTAAACAAAAGAATTTGAAGAGACGGGATAGCAAAGGACAGATGTGGATAGGGTTATGTTATACCATCAGCGGTTTTCCGGACCAATACGACATAGGTACCTTCAAGAAAAGAGCTTATACCTTTCGCAAAGGCCGGCAACCCATCTGCTATTACTTTGGTAATGCAGGTATTCATGGGAGGCGGTAATCACTTACCATCACGTGAGCCACCAGCTCGTTTGCCCCCTATTCTATAAAAAAAATGTAATAACACAATTATGTTCCTTACAGATACATTCCACAGAGGTATTGCATTTAGCGGTTCCGCTTTCGCATCATGGACGCACTCGGTGAAACCGGCCCAGAAGGCCCGCAGTCTCGCCGCCATTGTGGGATGTCCCACCACCAATACCCGGGAGATGGCCGACTGTTTGAAGTACCGACCCGCGGAAGTGCTCGTCAACGCACAGATCGAGATGTTTGTAAGTTTAATGAATAATAAATATCTTCCTGCCATTCCCAATGGAGGAATAGACAGAGGTCTAGAATTTAAGTCCTTTCGACCGACCTTCGTCCGAAGACATTTTTTGGGATAACGTGACAATAAGTGAGCGCATCGCCGTCTTTACTCGTATGTCTAAACCAGCGATATAGATCGTACATAAATTTTAGAAAAAAAATCCATTGGTACGAGATCGAAATCGAGTCTTGACTCAAATTCCGAGCACTGATCCCTTTTTATACCCAGTTTTGTGGTACTCGTATAAGGCGGCAAAGGCATAGCCGACGCGCATGTGAACCGCGTGTTCTCCGACGTGACGTGATGCATGCCTTTAGGAATTGAATTACGGAAAAACAACGGCCAGTAAAATCTCTACGTAGAACTTGGGCTTCTCCTAAAAATTTCGATGACTGAAAGGCGAATATTAAAGAAGTTATCATGTGGTATCGACTAAAGGCTTATACAGCATTTTTATAATATATTTTTTTGATGTCGCCAGCTCTGAGGTCCCGGGTTCGATTCGCGGTCAATATAGAAAACTACTTTTTCTACATTTTCTCGGATTTAGGTGCTTGTGTCACCGTGGTTGTTTCCGATTTCATAACAACTAGTGCTTTAACTACTTACTTTGGGATCAGAGCTACGTGTGTGATGTTGTCCCTTTCTATGTATGTAAGAATCCTTAACGGCATCTCTATTCCCCAGGAATGGAAGGTTCATCTATTCACACCGTTCACGCCAACTCACGAGAGTCCGAACACGAAATACCCGTTCCTGACACAGTACCCCTACCAAGTGGCAAAAGTTGGTGGAATGCAGAAGTTACCCCTTATCACCTCGGTCACATCCGAAGAGGGATTGTATCCTGCCGCAGGTAATCAAAGAAGAAGAAATTAATTAAAGAAGTGTACAGGTGACGGGGCACTTGTTAGCTTGATACACCAAATTAGTAGTGAAAAGAAATATGACAAGAGACAGCTTATCTTCACACATCATCCCTCATTTGAATGGGAACGGAAGAACAGATCTCCAAGTGTCTCTTTCGCTTCTCACAGATTCGTCATTTATTACAAGAATAGGATTATCTCTGTTTCAAAACACCTTACCTTGCGTTATTTTCATTAATACTCGATATCTACATATTTCTCGATATTTATTGATGAATAATAATCTATCATAATAATTTTTGATAACGTTTCCTTTGTAAATGAATCAACACTTCCATTTAGCAACAAATTCTTAAAATACTTTCTGATATATGTATGATATAATTATGTATAATTAATTGAGACAAATTTCTTAGATAAGTACGTATTTTTATTGTACCTTCATGTATCATTGTAATATTTTAGGGATACTATTTAGATAAAATAAACTGTAATGTAACTAAATATGGATCTACCTTACGACACTCATTTAGGGCTATGCCTTTTCTCGTAAAACCACCGATTCAAATGTTATTTATTATACCATCGCCGATAAATAAACAAATCTTCTAATCTTCTTTCTCAGCATATCAAACAGATCCCACAATCCTGAAAGAATTGGACTCCCGCTGGGAGGAGCTTGCCAGCAATATATTCGAGTACAACGACACTCTGCCCCTGAACTTGCGCTCGGATGTAGCTGAGAAGATCAGGCAGCAATACCTGGGTGGAAACCGCATTGGTCAAGGCACCTTCGATAAATTAGTACAGGTCAGGGTTAATAGATCACTAATCCAGGACAGGTAAATCCAAAGGGAAATAACATTTAACTAGTTTTTTTCTTACATCCTATAGGAGTGGAAGTAAATTTCTAAACATAATTTTCTTTATTTCGACGTGTAAAGTCACGATAGCCGAGTGGTTGGGTGGTCGGAATTTCGAGTCAATAGACCCGAGTTCGATCCCCAGTTGGTAGGCTCGTACCAATGGGTTTTTCAAAAAACTTATGTACGAATATCGTTGGCTTGGACATAAAGACGGCGACGGGCTCACCACCTGTCACGTTGTCCCGAAAATATCGGACAGGACTTAAATGTCTAGACTAGACCTCTGTCTACCCCTGTATTGGGAATTGCGTGAAGATATTTTTTTTATTGTAAAGAAACTGATTTCTATGAGGAAATGTTATTTTTTTTTTATTTACCGCGTATTTAGAGAGTGTCGAAGAGGAACATTAAGGGATTTAAGGAAATTTTCACCTATCTGTCTATGTATTTATTTACATAATTTATAATGATAATGATAATGATAATGATAATGATAATTTATTTGTTAAAACATGTGTAAAGAAAGCTGTTACATAATATTTAGGAGTAATGTCCAACATGTCTTTGCCTTGTGTGGCGTACAAATACTAATTATTTCAAAATTACAACGTACTGTTAGAATATCTTGTCTTACAAATTCATGTCAATAAATAATTTAATTCATGTGAATAAAAAAAAAATACAGAGAATCAAATTGTCAAAAGTAATAAGTTAAATATTAAAAAGTAAACAGTTTAATGGATTATCGTACGTCATTCTTGAAATCAAAATCTTAAATGTCATTCTTCAATTGTCAAAATCTTCATTAAATTTATCATTTAAAAAATCGTTAATATGGTAATAACATTTTTCAATCAGGAATATTCGGAGCCTTTCCTTGAAACTTTTCATGTTTAATTCTTTTATGTTTTTTGGAATTTTGTTATAAATAATTGGAGCCATGCAAAAAACACTCTTATGCATAACCGCAGTTCTGGCTCTGCGAATGCATAGTCTTGTATTGTCACGTCGATTGCGATTGTGGACATCTGATAACTTCTGAAATTTATTTGAATTACTCTTTACAAACACAGCAGTCTCAAGTATGTAAAGTGAAGTAAGCGTAAGTATTTTATTTTCTATAAAATAACGTCGGCAACTATCAATTTTCTTAACCTAAATATTGACCTGATGCATCGTTTTGTGCTTTAAAGCTAATTCTTTATAAGTTGAATTTCCCCAAAAATGATGCCATATCTCAGTCTTGAATCAGCCATGCCATAATATGCCATTAATAACGAATCAAAGTTTAATAATGAAGACAATTTATGAAGTGCGTAAGCAGACGTATTTATTTTCTTAGACAGTTCTTCAACATGCTTTTTCCAATTCAGCTTCCGGTCGATGATTAAGCCTAGAAATTTCGTAGTGTCAATTTCATTAATTAGTTGATTTTCATACATTATGTTCAGGTTTGTATTTGAAGGTAATTGATTAAAATGCATTAAATTCGTTTTCCTTAAATTAATCCGTAAGTTATTGTTTTTAACCATTCAATAATTAAATAAAGTGTATTATAGATGTTATTGTGATATAAATTTTATTTTGCATTCCATTGTCACTGTACTGTCATCAGCAAAAGTGTCATTTGATGATTTGTAGCATTAACAAGGTCGTTGATATAAATAATGAATAATAGGGGGCCTAAAACACTGCCCTGTGGTACTCCGTAACGTATAGTTCGTTCATCAGATTTATATGCATGTTCCCGTTTATCGCGATAATTTACTCGATGGATTTCAGTGTACTGCTTTCTGTTGTCAAGATATGATGTTATCAAGTCTAATACTCTACCTCGTATACCATAATGATTTAGTTTGTTTGTCAAAATATCATGGTCAACACAATCAAATGCCTGAGTCATATCGCAGTATAAAGCACAAATTGGATTTTTATTGTCAACGTTTGTCATAATAACATTTAAGAAATCATAAATTGCCATATTGATTGTCATCTTATGCCTAAAACCTTTTTGTGCGTTGGTTAAAATGTTATATTTTTCAATAAAGGAATAAATTTTCTGATGCAGGAATTTTTCGAAAACTTTTGCGAATATCGATATGAGGGCAATAGGTCTATAATTTTCCATACAGAGCTTATTTTCTTTCTTGAAGAGTGGTTTGACTACTGATGTTTTAATTTTCCTGGGTAGATACTTTTACTGATACTCAAATTGATAATATGGCTAAGGTGATTTGATATATTATTTGCAACAAATTTAACGACTTTTGTAGAAATTTCATCTGGACCTACACTATTAGTGTTGTTCAATGATGTTATAATATTTAAAATGTCAGATGGTGAACTTGGTGTCAAGAACATTGAATGATTATTGTTTAGTATTTGTAATTTTAGTTCATTTTCAAATTTGTTGGTTGAATTTTATCTACGAAGAAATTGTTGAATGCACATGATATTTCTTTCGGATTCGTTATTATTTTATCATCAATTTTTATTGATGATATGGTATCACTTGGTAAATTTTGCTTCGTATTTTTAATTACTTGCCATGTAGCTTTACTTCTATTCGTCGAAGTTTTAATACTATAATCATTTTGAGCTCGTTGTGTAAGTTTTATAATTTTTAAGCTTTTGGAATATTCTTTAAATTTTATTTTATTATTTACAGTAGGTTTTAATCTATACATCCATAACAACTCCCTTTTCTTCTTACTGCAAATCTTTATACCTCGTGATATCCATTTTGATTACTTTTTGTTTTATAGTAATATATCTTAAGGAAAGCATAAATCATAAAAAGCTTAAAATTTTCTAGAAAAATATTGTAGGCTTCGTTAGGGTCTTCCGTATTGTATATTTCAGAAAGGATAGTCTTTTAATGCAGTCGTCAAACTTTATCATATTTTCTTTGTTATAATCTCGTCGTTTGATGAACCACCTATCAAGAATGCAAATTTTTTAACACCACATTTAAATAGTTGCGCTGTGTGATCTGATAGGGCAAGTTCTATTACTTCAGCTTTACAGTTATTATGAAAATTATGTCCAAAGTTATCAATACAAGTTTGACTTTTAATTCGGGTAGGTTGGTTGATCTCTAATTTGAGATTGTAATTTGAGAGAAGACATTCAAATTCTATTGAGACATTGTTGCGCTTTAAAATGTTAATATTAAAGTCTCCTGTTATTATAATATTTCTATTTTGATTTTTGGTAACTACTTCTAAATTTTTTCCAATCTATTAAAGAATAAATTAAAATTATCGTTTTTTGGTACTCTATACATACACACGATTAAAGTTTTGTAAAGCACTAACTCAATAGCACAACATTCAATTAAACCAGGAATGGAGAATTTCTTAATATCTGGTAATTCCGTAAACCAGTGTCCCTTTTTAACCAGTATGCAAGTGCCACCTCTTTTTTGAGTTGTTCTGCAAAGCATGCAGCTAAGTTATAGTTGGGGATGGTTAAAATTTCTCGAAACCGGATATGATGAAATGTTCTGTGATGCATATAACGTCAATAGTTATGAGTTTTTCTTCTAGTTCATTTAAAGAAATTGTCAATGCATCTGATTTATTTAATAGACCTGCAATATTTTGATGCAGGATATGCAAATAATTATTAATGAAAAACTGATTTATTGTTGGTTCCAAGTTCAATATTGTGTTACGATTGTCATTTTGTATTAACTCCTCATTTGACATATTGACACTATTTTCTATATACCTAATTAACTCTCTTAATATTATTAATATTATTAATATTATATTCTACCATTCTTTTAATTCATTTAGAGTTTGCCTCGCCCTACGAATGATAAACACCATAAAATCCAGCAGAAATATCATTATTTTAATGCAAATCCCTGTTTATGCACTATTTAAATACATTGAATAAAATCTTCATACGCGTGGTTGTAAATTTCATTCTATACTTTTCATTGTTTCCGCGTTAGAAGAAGTTGACTTTTATGCAGAAACGTCCTTTTCATTTTATTTACTGAGTAGTAAGTACCGAAGAGGAACGTTAAGGAGGGATTTTAGGAATTTTTCACGAAATTCATTACGTCGACGGTAATGTGTCTGAAGCATTAATAAAGTTTAGTTAGTAGACAGTTGCAGAGTCATATTTCCCTTTTATCCCGTGAGTTGGTTATAAGTAACTAAATCTTCACTTCTCATCATTTCCATGTCATTTATTCTTGTGAATTTTGTAAAACTTGACAAAGGGCATCATTAAAAATGGTGTTGGACGACCCACTATTCACTGAAGGTTATTTGGGGCAACGTGAAAGGAGGCGAAAGTATCGCCGTCTTAATGTCCAAGCTTACGGTACAATTTTTTTCCAAGCATATATATAAATATATCCATCGATAATCGAATCGAGAGATCCAAGTTTGATCCCCAGGTGGCAGGCTCGTACCTATGGGTTTTTTCTAAAAACTACATATTTTTTTACATTTAAAAATACATATAAACGTCCATATTTTGAGAACAAAACATTCATATTAATACAGGATTTAAAAAATACCAGATTCGTTTGTAAAGAAGAAAAGATGTGAATTACTGCTATTATTATATACTATTACTATACATGTATAGTAAGTCACGATAGCCAAGTGGTTGGGTGGTCGAAACTTCGAGTCGAGAGACCCGAGTTCAATCCCCAGTTGGCAGGCTGGTGAGTTTTTGTAAAAACTTATGTACGAATTAAATCGTTGGCTTGGACATAAAGACGGCGACGGGCTCACCACCTGTCACGTTGTCCCGAAAATATCTTCGGTTGAAGGTGGGTCGAAGAGACTTAATTGCCTAGACTAGACCTCTGTCAACCCCAGCATTGGGAATTGCGTGAAGATATTTTTTTACTATACATTATATTTTTATGATTCCGAATGTTTGTCTCAGGCTCTCGGTGATCGACTGTTCGCAGTCGACGTGGGGAAGCTGGCGCAAACGCACGCGACGCACTCCGGCCAGCCCACCTATTTATATCGGTACTCGTTCCGAGGAGAATTTAGCTTGTCCAACCTTATGGCGGATAACGACAAGAATTATGGTAATTTAACATAACACATACATAATTAAAGTCCACTTCAGAACATAGAGGACTATGTATACTATATGTATGTATATGACTACTATACTGGAGAGGACTCCAGTAGGGAGAACTCACACACACACACAACTCACAGAATATCGGCGTGAAGTAGAAGTCTAACAAACTTCTGCGTTTCGTCTGGTGAGTGCAGGTAACCAGAGGCCCACACACCAATTCTGGGGGAGGGGGGCACTCTAAGGGAGGCAACACATCTGCTAAGCCTCTGGTATTGCGGGTGTTCATGGGCGGCGGTAATCACTTACCATCACGTGAGCCACCTGCTCCTTTGCCTGCCTTTTCTATAAAAAAAGGGAGGATTTGGCATAATCACCACGCTTCGCAAGCGTATTGGCGATTGCTGTACGCTGACGCTGCTGCCCAGAGTTCTCGGTCTGGTATTTTTTGAGATAGTTATTCCACAACCTGTATATCAACAGAACTTTTCCCTGTCCCTTGTATCTAATAAATTTTGATTCATAACAAGCTGTTATATAACATATGCATGTAACTGGTCGAAAATGGTCATTTTTTCAATAGACTATTTTTTAAATAGAATGGTGAACTGTTTATTATAAATCATGTATCAAATTTTTAAATTCCTTTCATTTTTATTATAATTTTACACGTGCACTTGTGACTGGTAACCGATCCCAGATTAATCACAAAAGGAGCGCAAATCTAGAGCGAGAGAGAGAGAAAGAGAGATTTGACAACCTCCGTGGACCAGTAGCGTACACACCGGTTCGCATGGTGTCGCGTTCGGTTCGATTCCCGGTCGGATCAATGTAGAAAACACATTTCTACATTTTCGCGGGTCTGGATGTTTGTGGTATGATCGTTGTTTCTGATTGCATTCTGATTGCTTAAGCTGCTTACTTTAGGTTCAAAGCATTGTTTATAATGTTGTCCCTATCTCTCTATTTATGTTTTTATATTATTTTCTACCATACTTTTGATTCGCCTCGCCCTACGAATGATAAAAACAATAAAATCAAACATAATTATCACTATTTTAATGAAAATCTCAATTTATACACTACTTATATAAATTGTAAAATTTTAATTGTAATTCAGGTGTGAGCCATGCTGATGACGTCATGCTATTCTTTAAGTTCTTTTGGAACTCCGAAGCACCAGCAGATGTTCGAATGCGAGATATCCTCATCGATATGATCTACAGTTACGCTACAACTGGGTAATAATTTAAAAATATTTTAAAAATATGTCTTATGGCAACGGGCTCACCGCCTGTCACGTTGTCATGTCATATCATCGGTGGAAAAAAGGGGTGACATATTTTTAAGCCGATATTACCACGGAACTTATCGTATACCATATCTGGTCTTACATCTTTACACTTTATGACAAGATTCTGTTCCCATTTGAATTTGCCTTTTTCTTGGAGCACTATCGCAAATCGATTTAAATAATTCCACTCCACAAAGTATACATACATACATTATATATACAAACATCATACATAACTATACTATAATGCATGTATGCTTTATACTTTCTTCATATATTCCAGCATTCCGAAAGTTGTCAACGGCCCACAATGGCAGACAGTCGTCCCTGGTTCTCAAGAGCTGAATTACTTGGAAATCGCTTCTCCCACTGACATCACGATGAAGACGACCTCCGATTTTGGAAACAGATCGTTCTGGGACAATCTGGGCTTTATCGAAAATGAAAACTACAACGTTTACATAAAAGATGAGCTGTAATTAATTTTTATATTTTCTATATAATGTTGAATATGGTTTCATGTAGAGCTATTCCTATTCAAATGTATGAGCTGTTATTTGTACGTAAATAGATATCAAATAAAACTATATACCTTGTCTATCTTCTATTTTCTTTTCTTCTTCTGTCGGCTCGGTGTCCTTTCATGGCAACGGATTATAACTTTTGCCAATTTCAGGTGTTAGAAGTGCTTGGGTTTTTGAGATGTTTTTTTTTATATTCAGAATAAGTAGTGGTAACCTAAATAATATTCCAAGTATTTCCGTCAAATATTTCAATCAAAATCAAACAATCGTCCAATACATCGTCTATTGCCTAGTTGGTGGCAACTTTGCTACCGAAGCTAAGTGTTACAGGTTCGAATGCCACAAGGGTCAAACATTTGTGTGATGGACGCGAATGTTTGTAGACTTTGTTGCTGTATTATGCTCTATATATATATATATGTATATATATATATATATATGTATATATATATATATGTATATATATGTATATATATATATATATACATATATATATATATATATGTATATATATATATATGTATATATATGTATATATATGTATATATATATATATATATGTATATATATATGTATATATATATATATATATATATATATATATATATATATGTATATATATATATATATATATATATATATATATATATATATATATATATATATATATATATATATATATATATATATATATATATATATATATGTATATATATGTATATATATGTATATATATATATATATATATATATATATATATATATATATATATACATATACATATATATATTGTGCGATAATTAAATAAATACATACATATAGATAGGGACAACATCACATACATTGCTCCGATCCCAATGTAAGATGCTAAAGCACTTGAAGTATGGGGATCGGAAACAATGAAGGCACCACAAACACCTAGACCCGAGAAAATGTAGAAAAGGTGATTTTTCTACATTGACCCGACCGGCGACACCTTGAACCACCAGTGTTTACGCCACTCGTCCACGGAGGTCGTCAAATATGAATGTTTATACCCCGAAAAACTTGACTTGTTGGGTGGTCGGAATTTCGAGTCGAGAGACCCGACGTCGATCCCCAGGTGGCAGTACCAATGAGTTTTTCAAAAACTTATGTACGAATTTCATCGTTGGCTTGGACACAAAGATGGCGACGGGCTCACCACCTGTCACGTTGTCCCGAAAATTTCTTCGGTGGAAGGTGGATCAAAGGGACTTAATTGTCTAGACTTGACCTCTGTCTACCCCTGTATTGGGAATTGCGTGAAGATATTTTCATTTTCATTTTTATACCCGGAACATGGATGGATTTATCTATATGTGTCTATGTAAGTATATTTTTATAAACCTGTAACCTTGTCCAAAATAAGCTTCGGTGAAAGATGGGACGAAAGGACTTAATTGTCTAGACATCTGTCTACCCCGGGTCTAGGAAAATACGTGAAATTAAAAAAAATATTAAAGTTATATGTTCCTGAATTTATGGCTGAAGTGGAGCTGTAAATACTACTGAAATTCCTTTGCTTAACTACCAGTTTGCTGGTTAATGAAAAGATATAAACTATGTACCTACGAAAATCAACCATCAACTTTTTTCTGTTCGATATACACAATTTCTTTGGTAACAAATTTCTATTGCAAAATTATAAAGCGCATATGAAACCAATAATTACTATCTGCCGACGACATCCGAGGGCGAGTGGCGTACACTACGGTTTTCGCGGTGTCGCCAGCTCTGAGGTCCCGGGTTCGATTCCCTATTTGGTCAATGTAGGTGTTTTCTATTCTAAATTTTCTCGGGTCTGGGTGTTTTTGACCTTCGTTGTTTCTCATTCCATAATGCAAGTGCTTAAGCTTACTTTGGGATCAGAGCAATGTATGTGATGTCATGTTGTCCCTATTTATGTATGTATTTATTATTATTACTATCTGCAAGACTCCGACATCGCGACCCCAACCGTCTGCGATGTTATCTCAGGCGTCGCCGCTATAAGTATCATGGAGGTAAAGTCCAATGACACTGTTCATACGCTTACGACACCTGCGCAGGTTGTCAGCGGCAAACATTAGATAGCTGAAGGTCGCCGGGGTCAAAATACAACCACGTCATCATCTTTAAACAATTGTTGAGCGTTTAACGTCGACTAAGAAGTACTAGGCTTTTATTTGCTATTATTAAAAAAGAAAAATGTTTAATCACGACACAGATTATGTTAAATTTCAATGAAAAAGCGCTCTAATAACTCGTGGTATATTAAAATTTAGAAATGTTAATATAACTGTTACGCATCACGGTATACTCGTCTTAAACCGTCGTACGGAGATATTGGGTAAATGATACTTTTAATGCCAGAATAAGTCCATTTTGGGCAATGAATGTGTGTATGTTTGCCTGTGTGTCTATTTGTAGTTTTTATGACTGACAGGTTGAACAAATTTTAATAAAACAGGAGATACTTCTTGATTAGGTTCACTGAGGGACTTAACAAATTTTGAAAACGCCACACGAAAAAAGTTGCTGGAGACAAGTGGTAACAAAATCTAGGTTGCTAGTTATTGTGTGCTAGCTTATAGTCTTTGACAACTGTGGTCAAAGAGTATATTATCACTCAGCTATGGTGTCGCAGGGACAAATCCTAAACAGTTCTGGCCATGGAAACTTGTCCTTGTGCAATTTACTAATATTAACTACCTCCACAAAGCAGACCAGTGTAAATATTTTGCACAGAGCAGTTACTATTTATATAACATAAATATAATGCATTGTATTTTAGTTCTTATCATGGCGGACTGGTAGAATACATTGCATTTAAATAAGTTTTATTCATACAACTCAATAATTAATTTGTCATCAACAGCATGAGTTGTAATGGCATGTAGGCTGTAGTGAGTTTATTATAGAAACTGTTTTCTACCAAACCGGATTCTATTATGCATGTAATCATGTAGTTGTTTTGTAATGCTTTAGTCACATTAGTCAGCAGTGGCCTTGTCTCTGCAATTCTAAATCTAAACATGAAATTTTTGTGACAGTAAATTACTTTCTTTGTTGCAGGGATACTGATATTAATCTGACAATAAAATAAAGGTATTTTACTATAAAGATCATAAGACAAATTACAATGATTGGAAAATATAGCTGGAAAAATTGGATTAATTTTTTTTTACCCTAGTTTTATGTAAATAAAACAAAATCTCCAATAGAAGGTACAAATTTAATTTACAACACCCCTAAATAAATACATTTTCCTTCTCCAATCCCTAACTGGTTCAATTTTAACAACCCATTTAATAAATAAGCTGAATAATATATTAGACACTTCACTAATCTATAAAAATGCCAAAAGCACAAAATATCAAAGCCTTATATTACAATATTCAGTGATAGAGGGATTCAGAACAATGTTGGCAGAAGAAAGAATGGAGTTTGGTTTCTTAAGCAAGTTATTATGTTGTATTTTGTTAAAAATATATCAAGGGTAAGTTCTGATAATATGCAACAATGATAATATCTTAGTAACAATATTAAAATAGTTATAACTTATCAAGACCAGAAAGAGGTATGTAAGGATTATGCCTTTTGGCAATTTGTTCTCTATGCCAATATCATCAGGGACTATGTGTGAAGATATTTATTTTTAAAGTAGAATATGAAAATTTTAACATTTCATAAAAATTTAACAATGCGGATGTAGGTGTCAATTTTATACAAAATTTTTCCATACATTATAAAAGTTAGTACAAGTTTGTAACAGATACATCTGAATTAACATAATTTACAAACAGGTTATTTATTGGACTTAATATAACATTAACTCTAGTGCCAACAATAAACATATTTTTATGTAATTTGCTTTAAAAGTTCTATACGAACTCCTATTTGTAAGTATGAAATACCTAAAACAGGAAACTTAAAAAAATACAAAATGCATAGGTAAACTATTCCCTAGATTAAATAAAGCAAATATTTTTGATATTTAAAATACAAGAGTTTTTAAACAACTAATCCTAGCACTCAAAAACATAGGAAACACACTAAGACATTCAAAACAATACAAATTTTCAGCCTTTCAGTTTAAAGTGAATAATTTTACAGCACTTACAAAATTATAGCAGAATGAAGTATGGTGTATTGTTTGAATATATATACTTTATAACAATTAATAGATGTTTTGTTCCGAGGGTCAATGGTAAAGTGAATCACAGATTACATTATCTAAGTTGCAAAAGTTATATTTTTTAGCAAGCATATATCTGTGATATAAAATAGAATTTTATTAGTCTGCCTGTAAATAAAATCTTACTCATCCTTCTTGTCCCCACTAGCAACAGTTATTTTCTTCTGCAGCACGCTGTGCTCCTCGACAAGTCTGTCATACTCCCTATTGATACTCTCCGCTTGAGATTTGACAGCCTCCTTATCTTTTTTCTCTCTAGCCAAATCCTTCTCGAGCTGAGCTATCTGAGATTTAAGCTCTTCCACTTCCTTCTTATTTTTATCGTCTCCAGATCCTTGTTGTTCAAGAAGTGACTTAGCAGCAACTGTTGCGCTTTGCGCTTGACGGAAATTAGCTTCAGATGTGGCAAGCACCGTAGCCAATTCAGATATCAATTGCACCAGACGGCGGATGACAATGAGAAGAAACAATGCGAATCCGGAGATGTAAAAGTTTCTCTGCGCCCGGAACAAGCGCATATTACCTTGCATTTCAGCATCCAGGTGTTGATGATCAGATGGCTCCACGTTAGAATACTTTTGCATTTCTCGAATAGCATCGAGCAAGCATAAAATTAAAACTCCAATTAGGACAAGGAAGTAAATAGACGCTTGTCCACTGATATAGGCTAAAAACTTCGATTTGAAAAACCTCTGCCATTTCGATGGGCTTGCAATCGGCAAGGTTAGCAAAAGTACAAACGCGATTTCGGCGTACAGAAATGACGCAATTATGGTCCACTGTAAACTCATCTTGTAGTATTGTTATTTGCCGTGTAATAAGTCGCACTTAACTGGAGAAAACAATTAGTAGTGTCAATGATTTATTCAAGACTATATATTATAAAAACTAGTGACACAAAATTATCGATGACGGTAGTGACTCAAACTAAAATTATACGCATAGCATATATAATATCTATAATGATGAAAAATAATAAGATTGAAACAACAGATCTACAAATGACGTGTACTTACATGGTTGGTATTGGTATTCGTAATTAGTGAAGTAAGAGTCCGAGATGTTTTACTCGATTTTAAGTAAAGCAAAAATTTTTGACATTTAGAGTAAAAGAGTTTTTAAACAACTAAGTCCAGCACTCAAAATCATAGGAAACATATGAAGATATTCAAAACGATACAAATGTTTACAAGGCGATCCGAGAGGAGATTTTCCTCCAAAGCAACAGGGGCCCTCGGATCGCATGGCCCCTCCCCCAAGTCGAAAGTCTTCTCTTTCGTTCTAGGGGACGCAGCTCTTCGCAGCAGCGGCCATCATTGTCTTCAAACTTCTCTTACTCTTTAGATGAAGCTGTAAAGGCCTCCGGGCCAACAGCATCCCGTGGATGGTTTTAGTCGGTATGCTTCTCCTTTTGAGATTCGAGCCCAACTCTGTTCGTTTCGGTGGCCTCCCGGCCAAGGAACGTTCGTGCATAAAACGTTCCCTCTACGGTTATCAAAAAAAAATAAGTTAAGATCGACCTGGAGATCGAACTCGGGTCGAGTTCGATCCAGGTGACAGGCTCGTAATAGAGAGCCTTCGTCGTGTCACCTCATTTTGAGGGCACTCCACTAGTTGCTAATTTCCTGCCACGTACTTGCACTATATAGAATGTGCTGCCGTCAGCGGTTTTTCCGGACCGATACGACTTAGCGACCTTCAAGAAAAGAGCCTATACCTATCTCAAAGGCCGGCAACGAATCTGCTATGCCTCTGGTATTGCGGATGTTCATGGGCGGCGGTAATCACTTAACATCACTTGAGCCTCCTTCTCGTTTGCTTCCCTTCCCTATAAAAAAAGAGAGGTGGGTTTACGATAAAGTCAGTAAATATAAGGTTCACGGTTCATTTCAACCAATGTACAGTTTTTGATGTAATGAACGAATAACTCGGACAGTTCCTGTAAAGTAATAGGTGGATGAAATTTTTACACAACGTTGCATTTACAAGCAATAACAGAATGTTCAACAAATAACGCAAATTAGACAAAGTATTATATAGTATTTAAAAAGTCACGATAGCCGAGTGGTTGGGTGGTCAGAATTTCGAATAAAGAGACCCGAGTACTATCCCCAGGTGACAGGTTCGTACTAATGGGTTGTTAAAAAAAACTTATGTACGAATCATATCGTTGGCTTGGACATAAAGACGGCAACGGACTGATATATACGTGTGTAGTACGGTCATTCAACCAGTAATAAACGAGTGTTACAAGACAGCGGTTGTTTCATTGCATTCACAAACATATTATTGGCGACGAACTAGGAGTACCCACAAGTAAAAAAATGGCTTATCTGGGAAATCTGCCTATTTTTGACCATAAGTCAAGTGAATGGTCAATTTTCAAAAGCAGACTAATTCAGTTTGCGAAGATAAATCGCGTCGAAGAAGTGAACAAAAGTGGAATTCTTCTCACCCATCTTACGGATGAAACGTATCGCTTGGTACGAAGCTTAGCGTACCCGCAAGACTTAGAATCTCTAAGTTACTCAAAC
The DNA here is from genome assembly GCA_029286605.1 of Sericinus montela. Classification (NCBI taxonomy): domain Eukaryota; kingdom Metazoa; phylum Arthropoda; class Insecta; order Lepidoptera; family Papilionidae; genus Sericinus; species Sericinus montela. The sequence goes on from JAGSMR010000026.1 coordinate 1,427,099, forward strand.
CTCGTTAAATTACTCGACGGACATTTCAAGCCAAAAAAATGCTCATTTGTGGATAAAGAAAAAATTTTTGGGGCAACCAGAAATCCAGGCGAATCATTGGGAGACTGGGCAGCACGATTGAGAGGTATCGTAAGCAATTGTGACTTCGGCACTGCCTTGGAAACGAATTTAAGAGATCGTTTTGTCCTCGGCCTGGGCCCTGGCCCGGAACAATATAAGTTGTTCGAACAAGACCCGTCCACATTGACACTGTCAGTAGCTATGGAGCTAGCCGAGCAGGCGGCGTATGCCAGACAGGCGAAGGGTATGTTGTGCACCAGCGAACATGCTCCAATTAAGGAGGAACCGGTATACCGAGTGAAATTTCAAGGTCAAGGAGACAGCGGCGCGGTTATACGGCGTCCTAATGCTGGCAGGACATCAGCAGGTCGCGACCAACCGGGAGATTTTTCTCGTTATTCGGTCTGTAGCTTGAAGAACCACCAAAGTGATAACTGCCGTTATAAAAGTTACAAATGTCAAAAGTGCGGTGAAAAAGGTCATTTAAAGAAAGTGTGCGATAGTGTGCGATATCGAGTCGGTAAGTGAACCAGAGCAGGTCAAGGACACGTCTTGTGAGGAGTGCCACAATTTTAATTTGAGGTATGTAACTGATAAGCCCATTTCAATTGATGTAATAATAGGTAATCAGTGTGTGACAATGGAGCTTGATTCAGGATCGAGTAAAAGTGTGATTTCTTATAATACATGTAAGGAAAAATTCTTAAAATATCCATTACGTAGTAGTTCTGTAAAAATGTGCTTATATAACGGACACAAGATTGATCGATTGGGTTATATTACTGTAGAAACTAGTTACAATAACAGTACAAAATTGATTAAATATTTTGTAGTCAAAAATGGGGGACCGCCTATACTAGGTAGGGATTTCATGACTGCCTTTAATTTTGTGATTACTACTAAATTAAATTACATAAAAAATGATTCCGAATTGCATGAGTTATTAAAATAAATATTCGGCGTTGTGGCGTGACGAGTTGGGCGCATTTAATAACATTAAAGTCAGTTTGCAGTTGAAGGCGAATGCTGTGCCTAAGTTTTTTAAGCCGCGTACTGTACCCTTTGCCCTCAGAGATAAAGTCGAACAAGAGCTAAACCGATTAGTGCACTTGGGTATCCTTGTTCCTATTAATTATTCTCAATACTCCACCCCCATTGTGCCAGTTTTAAAAGATAATGGCCAAGTTAAAATCGCAGGTGATTTTTCTATTACATTAAATAAGGATCTCATAATAGAAAAATATTCCCTGCCTCGAATTGAAGAGGTTTTTGCCAAAACTGGAGGGGGTGAGCACTATAGTAAAATTGATTTGAAAAACGCTTACAACCAGTTCGTCCTAGATGACGCGTCTCAGGAGCTCACGGCATTACGCATTAAGGACTTTTTAAATATACTAGGTAAGTGTACGGCCTTTCTAGTGGTCCAGCCATTTGTCAAAGGAGCATGGAGACACTCTTATCAGGAATAGACGGGGTAAGCATATGGCTTGATGACATTTGTGTCACGGGCCTCGATAGAAATTCCCACATGCAGCGGCTAAGTAAAGTCCTAGATAGACTATGTTAGGCAGGCCTACGTTTACAAAAAGACAAATGTCAATTTTTCAGAGAAAGCGTCAGGTATTTGGGTTACGTGATTAGTAAAATGGGATTAAGGACTTGTCCGGATAAAGTACAAGCCATTCTTAGAGCACCGGAACCAAATAACGTCACCGAAGTTAAAAGATTTCTAGGAGTAGTCAACTACTATAGAAATTTTATTCCAAACGCCTCTTCTGTACTGAGTCCTCTATATGAGCTATTACGTAAATATGCAAAATGGGAGTGGGGAAAACGGCCACACAAAAGGCGTTTTGTCTAATTTTGGAATACCAAATGTTCTAGTGTCCGACAACGATGTGAAAATTAATTCACTCGAGTTACAGACATTTTGTTCATCGAATGGCATAAAATACATGACGTCACCCATTTACCGTCCGCCAAGTAACGGTCAAGCTGAGAATTCAGTAAGAACACGTAAAAAATGTTAAAATGTATGTTAATTGACAATTTACCTTTGCACAAAGTTCATGACATGTTATTAGGGTACCTATTTAACTATAGAAATACCGTGCATTGTACCACGGGTGAAACGCCGGCAAAGTTAATGTTCGGCAGAAATTTGCGGTCGCGTCTCGATTTTATTTTACCCTTAAAAAAGCATAATTCTAATTCACTTACGGCAGCCGGGAAAAGATCTTATGAAATCGGCGATATCGTTTGGACCCGATGGTACAGTGCACGAAAAGAATCTTGGCAGTTAGGTAGAATAAAGGAAAAAATAGGAAATAAAATGTATAGAATTCATATTAGGGACATGGAGGTTTGGTGTATTAGACATGTGGATCAAATTATTAGATATACGGGGTCAGACAGTAGTCGCGACGATATTGTCGCTGCTGAGGAGACTCGTTGCCCCTCCACGTCGCCGGCTACTGTAAATGCACACCCTCCCGCGCAAAAGCCTATGTTTCCGGGTATAAGTAATACGGAGCAAAGTATGGGACAGGCTACGAATATGCAGACGGGTGAACTGCAATCACCCTCGAATACTGGAGCGCCGAATCTTGGTTCATCTCACCACGGTGAGGCAGAAGATGTAATTGACTGTGAGACTAGGGAGTATGTGAGGGACAACATTGCCCCCGTAGAAAGGCCTATGGCAGAAACGGAGGCTGTGCCGTCCACAATTGGCGATTCCCATATACTGCCAACATTGCCACTTTTAGCCACACGCCCGAAACGTACAATACCAGGGGTGGATTATAAAAAGTATTATTAAGCAGCGATTGTTAATTATAGTTACGCAGAGATCAAGTTTGCTAATTATTGTTAATAGTTAATGTTAGTTGTTACGATTATTTAAAAAAAATTAATGTATTTAATTAAGAAACCTTGTTACCAGGTTCCAAAATTAAGTGGGGAGGAATGATATATACATGTGTAGTACGGTCATTCAACCAGTAATAAACGAGTGTTACAAGACAGCGGTTGTTTCATTGCATTCACAAACATATCACGGACTCACCACCTGTCACGTTGTCCCGAAAATATCTTATGTGGAAGGTGGGTCTCGAAGGGACCTAATTGTCTAGACTAGAACTCTGTCTACCCCTGTATTGGGAATTGCGTGAAGATAATTATTATATTTTTAATTCTCAGAATTTATAATGTTATCTGTGGATGTAAATGTCACTGTCAACTGTCGCTGTCCTAATGTCGAACTGAAAAATATTAATCAGATATTAATTTGACGTCATCTGCATACAAAAGGAAAAAAACATTTTATCGTACTACTGTACTAAAGTGTAAATTGATACAACCATAAAATCTGACCAAATTTTTAATTTAACTTACTATGGCTGATCCAAAATATGAAAATCTTCCTGGTATCGTAAGTGTTATCTGACAAGTTTCTCTTAAAAATCAATTTTGTATCCCTATTAACCCTGTATAAATTTTGAAGGCCTACGATCAACCAGACGTGTACGAAACCGGCGACCTACCTGAGGCTGATCAGCCAGAACCCTACGAAGAGGAGGAAAACGAAAACATTGAACAATTAAACCTTTCTGTTAAAGACTCTTTTAATAAATTCAAAGGAAAGTTCCTGACTGGCTCTGTTGATTTTTCAGACAGGCTAAGCAAGAAAACAAGAATTGGATACAGGTAAATTGTTCTTCTTATAATTGCCCATTTTATAATATTGTAAGATATAGCCTATTATAAAATTTTACTGTAAAAAGCCACAATAGCCGAGTGGTTGAGTGATCGGAATTCGAGTTGAGAGCCCCGAGTTCGATCCCTAGGTGGCAGGCTTGTACCAATGGGTTTTCAAACACTTATGTACAAATTATATTGTTGGCTTGGATATAAAGACGGCTATGGGCTCACCACCTATAAAATATCTTCGGTGGAAGGTGGGTTGGAAGGACTTAACTTGTCTAGACTAGAGCTCTGTCTACCCCTGTATTCGGAATGGCGTAAAGATATTTTTTTAAGCTATTCTCAAATTTAACTGTATATTGTATAGCTTTCCGTTTAATGTCTGACATATATTCTTTTATTGAATAATGAGGTACTAGTTGCATCCCAACCATAAATTTATATTTTTAATGACTACTGTATTTTTGTGGTGCAGTGCTGGTGAATGGAAGTTAGCAGCAGAAGGTGAACCAGAGACTACAGTTGAGCGATACAATAGACTCTGTTGTGAATTTTCCGATTTACTAGAACAGGTCACAAGAGAGAAAGACAAAGCAACAGAGAGTGAGAAGGTAATTTAATTTTTCTAATTTGAAAGTTCCGGAAGTGTGAAAGAGTTTTCACAGAATTATTAATATTAGTTAATTGCAACCAAAGGCACAGAGACAACAATTATTTACAAATGCGGCTCGTCTGCCTAGGAGTCTGTTTTGCTGTATGCTATCTGTTCAGACTTTTTGTCTGTCTGTGAAGCCTACTACCACACTAGTACGCATTTATTGGGTATGAGTGTTGTATTGACCTTTGAGTACAGGTATTTCGGTATATACAAAAATTGTGTTAATTACAGGAGGAACACATTAAATTGGCAGCTCAGATTAATTCAACTAAGAAGCTGCTAGAAGAATTGAAATTAGAAGAAGGAGAACAGATAGATCCTAAAGCTGAGAAGTTGAGGTGAGATTTCTATTATTATTCTGGTAGAAGAAACATCATCATGTAATATGATGCTTTTCTCATATAATTTTCACCTTTAAACCCATTACAAGTAATTTATACATATGTATGTATAAATTACTGTATTGGGAATTGCAAGAAGATATTTATTTATTTATAATTATATATTATTAAAACTATAACGATTTCAGAAGTCACAATAGCCAAGTAGTTGGGTGGTCGGAATTTCGAGTCAAGAGACCCGAGTTTGATCCTCAAGTGGCCGTACCAATGGGTTTTTCTAAAAACTTATGTACGAACTACATCGTTGGCTTGGACATAAAGACAGCGACGGGCTCACCACCTGTCACCTTGTTCCGAAAATATCTTCGTTGGAAGGAGTGTCGACTTGTGTCTTACGTGGAAGGAGTGGGACTTAAATGTCTAGACTAGACCTCTGTCTACCCCTGAATTGGGAATTGCGTGAAGATATTTTATATTATTTTTTTATAACGATTTTACAGTAATGCAAACATAATTTTTTAGAGAATACCTAGCAACCAGCGGCAAAAAGAAACAGGGTGAGCTGGTGACGACACACTTAAAGCTGAAACCGGAAGTGAACCTAGCGCAGACCACACGGATAGCTCAGCTGGAACACAGGTGAATTTCACTTAATTCGAAATTGTTTTAAGTAATAACAATAGCCAAGTGGTTTGGTGATAGGAGAACCGCATTTGGTACCCCAGGCTCGTACCAATGGTTTTTTTCCAAAACTTACAAACGATTTATATCGTTGGCTTGGACATAAAGACGGCGAGAGACTCACCTCATATCACGTTGTCCGAAAAAAAATTCACCGGTTTTCAAAGTGTCCGTGAAGCACTAATGGCTCGGGTTCGATTTACTTTCTATGTCAATAAAAAAACACTTTTTCTGCTATTTCTCAGGTCTGGGTATTTGTACCCTGTACCTTCGTTGTTTCTAATTCTGTAAACAATATTCTCTAGCTTCTTACTTTATCACCAGAACAATGTAAATATGTAAAATAAAATTTATTTATTTTAACAATGTAAATATGTTGTCGACATTTAGTTATTAACTTGATATCTTCTACATTAGGTCAACCGCTGATTTAAAATAAATAATAGATTAAAAAACTAAAAAAACACGCTTTTTATAGAAAATCGAACTAAAAAATAGAAAATATTTTCTAATTAATTTAAATTAAGTATAGTGTTAAAAATTTCAATAAATATAAATTAGTAATAGTGTGAATAAAAAAAATATTTTATTTTAGAAAAAGCGTGGGGTGCTTTTTAAGATATTATCAAAATGATAATCACTCTACTCATATCTGTCAATAAAATATTTATAACTATTGACACCATGCACCCCACGCTTTTTTTTTTAAATAAAATAATTTTTTATTCACACTATTATTAATTTAAATTTATTGAAATGTTTAACACTATTCTTAATTTAAATTTATTAAAATTTATTTTCTATTTTTTTTTATTATTGTTTATTTTTTACTTTTTAGTTTTTTTTAACAAATTAGTGTATTCTCATCGTTTCTCGATAAATCTACAAAGTTTGAAAGAAATCTGGCCGTTTAAAGTGGGTCAAAATCGCGCCCAAAGAAGTAGGTTACAAACATACATACATACAAGTGAGCTCATATAAAGCGTGTAAAAATCAGTTAGCCGTAAGATGGTTAACTACGAAAGTTTAATCTGTATTACAGGTTACATAAATTGGAGCAAGCTGCTGGAGTGAGAGATGAAGAAACCTTCCGCAAACTGCAAGCTGCTACTGGCGAGGTATATTGATTTTTTTCTATATATAATTGTATGTATGCCCCTATTCGTCCGGTTCAAATACGACATTGTCTGGTTCCGTGGTTGACAGAACATATCAAAAACATTGATATCTAAGAAGAATGACACATATTCGAAGTACAAAATAGACCCAAAGAAAAGTATGGGCTCCTTGGGAATCAATGCTACGAGATGTGTAGAGAATTACGACGTCGCCATGTCTATAAATCAGTACGAAATGAAGATCCCAGTCGTGTTTGGATATATGTCACGATAGCCGAGTGGTTGGGTGGTTGTAATTTCGGGTGGTAAGAGACACAAGTTCGATTTTCAGGTTTTTTCAAAAACCAATGGGTTTTCAAAACTTTTGTACGAATTATATCGTTTGCTTGGATATAAAGACGGCGACAGGCTCACCACCTCTGTGGTCTCGAAAATATCTTCGGTGGAAGGTGGGTCAAAGAGACTTAATTGTTTAGACTAGACGTCTGTCTACCTCTGTATTGGAAATTGCGTGAAGATATCATTGGAATTCCATAGGGGTTTGGCTATCTCGCTCGAACTCGTTTTCTAATGAAATAGATTTAAATTTATTACAATTTAAACTATTATTCTTCTCTTATGTTTAAGCAATTTGCAGAATTGAATTTGGTGTCGATGTGTCTCCCTAATAGATTTCGCCACAACCTGGCTTTTCATTTTCTGATGTTTGTAATAAGGTGTTCTGTCTACATATAATTTTTTTTCTCTTCAATTTAATAACATAAAGTTTAGCAAATTAAATGCTTTAAAAATCAATAAAAAATTGCGTAATAAAAAATTAGTTGGCATTATCTTACTAATAATTCCTAACTGAAAAGTCAGAAATGACAAATTGTCACTTGCAAAAAAGGAACAATCGGTGGCGCCGATGCCAAAAAGCAGACATAAATAAAGAAAAGAGAATACAGATTTAAAATTTCAAATGTTGCTCGGAGGTAAGAGCGTTGCCATGATTCGGTAGAGGTCGCGAATTCGGTTTGGCGACGGATTCGGTTTGAATCCCGCCCGTGTCAGTTCAAATTTTAAGAAACATTTTTTGTCTTTAATTTAATTACGTATAAAATTATTTTAGACGATTCGCGTATACAACGGTATTCATGGTGTCGCTAGCTCTGAGGTCCAGTGTTGTACAAAACCACTTATTAGATAAGAGTGGGCGAGTGAGTGAGTGTGGGCGGCGGCTGTGCGCAGGCGACGCTGCGAGTGCTGCGCGGCCGAGAAGGCGATAGAGAGAGTGAGTGAGTGAGTGTGTGCGGTGGTCATGCGCAGGCGGTAGAGAGGGTAAGTGAGTGAGTGGGCGGTGGTCATGCGCAACGACACAGCGCAGCGAGGCCGTGCAGGCGGTAGAGAGTGAGTGTGAGCGGTGGTCATGCGCAGGCGGTAGAGAGAGGAGTGAGTGAGTGTGAGCGGTGGTCATGCGCAAACGACGCTGTGCGGCGAGGCCGTGCAGGCGGTAGAGAGAGTGAGTGTGTGCGGTGGTCATGCGCAGGCGGTAGAGAGGGTGAGTGAGTGAGTGGGAGCGATGGTCATGCGCAAACGACGCTGTGCGGCGAGGCCGTGCAGGCGGTAGAGAGAGTGAGTGAGTGAGTGTGGGCGGTGGTCATGCGCAGGCGGTAGAGAGGGTGAGTGAGTGAGTGGGAGCGGTGGTCATGCGCAAACGACGCTGTGCGGCGAGGCTGTGCAGGCGGTAGAGAGAGTGAGTGTGAGCGGTGGTCATGCGCAGGCGGTAGAGAGGGTGAGTGAGTGAGTGGGAGCGATGGTCATGCGCAAACGACGCTGTGCGGCGAGGCCGAGCAGGCGGTAGAGAGAGGAGTGAGTGAGTGAGTGGGCGGTGGTCATGCGCAGGCGGTAGAGAGGGTGAGTGAGTGAGTGGGAGCGATGGTCATGCGCAAACGACGCTGTGCGGCGAGGCTGTGCAGGCGGTAGAGAGAGTGAGTGTGAGCGGTGGTCATGCGCAGGCTACGCTGTGCGACGCGGCCGAGCAGGCGATAGAGAGAGTGAGTGAGTGTGAGCGGTGGCTGTGCGCAGACGACGCCGTGCGGCGCGGCCGAGCAGGCGATAGAGATAGAGTGAGTGAGTGAGTGTGGGCGGTGGTCATGTGCAGGCGACGCTGTGCGGCGCGGCCGAGCAGGCGGTAGAGAGAGTGAGTGAGTGAGTGTGGGCGGTGGTCATGTGCAGGCGACGCTGTGCGGCGCGGCCGAGCAGGCGGTAGAGAGAGAGTGAGTGAGTGAGTGTGGGCGGCGGCTGTGTGCAGGCGACGCTGTGCGGCGCGGCCGAGCAGGCGGGAGAGAGTGAGTGAGTGAGTGTGGGCGGCGGCTGTGTGCAGGCGACGCTGTGCGGCGCGGCCGAGCAGGCGGCAGAGAGTGAGTGAGTGAGTGTGGGCGGCGGCTGTGTGCAGGCGACGCTGTGCAGGCGCGGCCGAGCAGGCGGCAGAGAGAGTGAGTGAGTGAGTGAGTGTGGGCGGCGGCTGTGTGCAGGCGACGCTGTGCGGCGCGGCCGAGCAGGCGGCAGAGAGAGTGAGTGAGTGAGTGTGGGCGGCGGCTGTGTGCAGGCGACGCTGTGCGGCGCGGCCGAGCAGGCGGCAGAGAGAGTGAGTGAGTGAGTGTGGGCGGCGGCTGTGTGCAGGCGACGCTGTGCGGCGCGGCGAGCGCGCTGGCGGCGCGCGCGGCGCTGCTGCGGCCGGCCGAGCTGGCGGCGGCCGACGCGCGGCTCGGCGCGCTGCTCGCCAACCTGGACACCGTGCGCGCCGCCATCAAGCCCGCCAACCCGGAACTCGAGGCTAAGGTGATTTCATTTGTAACTTGTTACGGCATTAGCTGAGAGGTCTTCTGCTAACGTTTGTGGCATTGGCTACGATGCTTACACTTATTACGCGAACACGTGGTTGACTATTGGTTGGGCGAGTGTCTCCGTTCGAACCCGACCACCATTACAATTCATAAAAAGCAATCTTAATTGCTAAATGTATCACTAGCTCACGTAAGTCACGATAGCCGAGTTGTTGGGTGGTCGGAATTTCGAGCTGAGAGACCCGAGTTCGATCCCCAGGTGGCAGTACCAATGAGTTTTTCAAAAAAACTTATGTACGAATTTGTTGGCTTGGACATAAAGGCGGCGACGGGCTCACCACCTGTCACGTTGTCCCGAAAATATCTTCGGTGGAAGGTGGGTCAAAGGGACTTAATTGTCTAGACTTGACCTCTGTCTACCCCTGTATTGGGAATTGCGTGAAGATATTTTTTTTTTTTTTATCACCAGCTCTGCAGTAAAGAGTTTTCAGATCATTAACAAAAAATTAAGAACATACAATACGGAACACAACAGTTTTTACGCTGCTATTTGCCTACAGAAATGGTTAAGAGTATTTTTAAATATGGTTATTCCGCCAGCCGAGTTGTTGGGTGGTCGGAATTTCGAGCTGAGAGACCCGAGTTCGATCCCAGGTGGCAGTACCAATGAGTTTTCAAAAACTTATGTACGAATTTCATCGTTGGTTTGGACATAAAGGCGGCGACGGGCTCACCACCTGTCACGTTGTCCCGAAAATATCTTCGGTGGAAGGTGGGTCAAAGGGACTTAATTGTCTAGACTTGACCTCTGTCTACCCCTGTATTGGGAATTGCGTGAAGATATTTATATTTATTTATTTATTTATTGTTATTCCGCCATCTATCGGTCGCCATAACTATGTTCAAGACTGTTTCCCTTATTCGCCTCTTATTGTCGTAAGAGGCGACACGGGAAGAAAAGAAGTGGCAATATTCTAACACCGTTATATATACATGTATACAAAACGGCCTATTACTATCCACTGCAGGACATAGGCCTCTCCAATAGGGAGTATTTGCCATAATCGCCACGCTTGGCAATCGGATTGGCGATCGCAGTAGCAGACCACTCGCACCTCAGACGCTGCTGTCCATCTTAGGTCTGATTATTTAAGTAGAGATGGTAATCCCGCCATCTATAGGCTTTTTGTTATATATATATATATATATATATATATATATATATATATATATATATATATATATATATATATATATATATATATATATATATATATATATATATATATATATATATATATATATATATATATATATATATACATATATATATATATATATATATATATATATATATATATATATATATATATATATTTCATTTATGACGTCTAAAGCACTTTTTTTTCTATCCCAAGTAAATTAAATGACAAGCTTACTAATTTGTCTACATGTCTAGGTGAACGATTTGCATAAGCTTCTGACACAAATCGACGGTATATCGCACTCCGAGATCCTCGAACGAATGGAGGCATTGGAAGCGCTGCATAATCAAGGTAAGCAGAACATAGTAACCACAACAATTCAAGTATACAAAATTTCAATTTTTTCTTAGTAACTAAAAATATGAATGCTTGGATATTGATCTATATAAATATATATGTATAGATAAATAGATAGATGGGGACAACATCACATACATTGCTCCGATCCCAATGTAAGATGCTAAGGCACTTGAGATATGGGAATCGGAACCAACGAAGGCACCACAAGCACCCAGACTCGAAAAATATACAAAAAGTTGTGGTTCTACACTGACCCGACCGGGAATCGAACCCGGGACCTAGAGATGGGACACACTGCAAACCGGTTCTTACGCCACTCGTCCATGTAGGTGTATGTGTTTACCATTACATACCATTAGTATGTACCATTCACTTTGACACTGAGACGGCGATGGACTGACCTCTTATCACGTAGTCCCAAATTAACATTGATGAAAGTGGGTCGAAAGTACTTAGTTGTATAGACCCTTGTCTACATTGTCTTTGTCCACTATAGATGGTATAGATATGCCAATAGATGGTAGATCATACCATAGACGACATCTTTTTTTCTTATTTCTTTGAAATAGGTTAACATCTCGCGTTATATCACATATGATCAACAAATAAATTGATAAATAAATTAATAATTACGAGTAGTATTAATAGAAGCTGTAACTTCGGCATATTGACGACCGAAGAGTGTCTTACGCGCCTGTTTTCACAGTGTTGCCAGCTCGGGTTCTAAATTATACATACATTGGTAGAAAACACTTTTTTTCAGTTTCAAGGGTCTGGATGTTTGTGATACCTTTCCGATTCCATTGTACAAGTGCTTTAGCTTCTTACCTTGGTATCAGAGGAAAGTATGTGCTGTACCTTCGTTGTTTCCGATTCTATACCACGAGTACTTAAGCTACTTTGGGATCAGAGCAATGAATGGGATGTCGACCCTACTTATGTTTTTTTATTTATATACACAAATCTAAATAATTGACACTGTAAATAATAATCAATAAAAGGTTACGTCTAATTCCCAGCGAGCAACTTCGGTAAATCTCTCACGGAGCTGGAGACATTACAAAGCACCGTAGCGAGCGGTGTCCAGAACAACAAAGAGCTGCTGCAAGGCGTCCAGATGGTGTTCGCTCACAACGTCGACAGTCTACATAAGGAGATCAGAAAGCTGGACGAGAGGATCGCGAAACTGAACGCGGCGTGATCGATCGTAATTCTACCTTAACCTGCTTATAATTAGGTTTATATTTTAACAGCGAAGGTGTCTACGTGGCAAGTCTGATTATCTTATTACTTGCGATTAACGACTTCAGGTTTCTAATCGATAAAGATTTAACTACATATTTGCATTGATCGTATAATATATAAATACATTAATGGTTCGGGACAATACCGCATGCACTGCTCTGTATCCCAAAGTAGACCAGTATCTCAAAGTACCCAAACACGGGACAGTTTAGAATATGATTTTCTAGATTGATCCCTCCAGAATCGAAGCCGGGACGTCTAAGCTGGCAACAGCATAAACTTGTGTGTACTTTCGTCCACTCGTACAAGGTCGTAGAATCGATGTATGAAAGGCCGTTGCAACTGGCATTTAATTTAAGGATATGCCGTAAGCGCTGTGCTTGTCAAGCGGATTGTCGATCTCAAGGCCAGACATGTCGCACCTTAGACGCTTAGAAAATTTATCTTAATAAAAATATTAACTAAATTGAAAGCTTGCTAAATAAATAATAAATAAAAAAGAACTTAAAGGCAACTTATCATGTATAAGGCCTACTAGCCGGCAGCATTGAAATTATCTTTTTGATTGAGATTGCTAGCTAAAATCGATTATTTATTTTGTGTAGATATGCATGTTAATGAATTATTTCGGGTTACTTGTAATTATTATTCAGAAGTGTGAATGATAGAATATCTTCTATAACTATTATTAAGAATATAATTTATGAAAATCCAATTATCCATACCTATTTGATCTGGTATCTTCACGGTATAATTTATGTGCTTGCTACCGATAAAATATAGCAAAGAGAAAAAAATGTCATTATTACATGTTTAAATTTTTAAATATATCAAAATTATACGCAGATATATTTTATACTTTAGGTTATTTGAACATGGTATATGTTTTTATGAACATGGTGTTTATTTGAACATGGTATATATTTGTAGACCTTTGGATGAAGGTCTTATCTGGACTTATAAATAGATAGTTTTATTTATTGTTTAGAAATTTTTCGCTGGAAAATTCTTCTCTCTCTGCAATCTGGTTCAATACCACAATACCATTTTTACTTACAAATAACAGTATAAATGTTCAGCTTTGAAAATACTGAGACTCAATGTGTGTATTTATGGCTCACTCCATCTAAATTAAGTCTCCAGGGATGTGAAGGCATATGGAGTTAAATGTAGATGTCAATTTATGAACTTTAGTTTCTCAGTACAGTAAAAAATTATATATGTTGGATATTATTCACAAGAACTTTTCTATTGTTGAAAAAATCAATTAAATTTAGTACCTATTCCAATAATTATATATCCAATCAGTGAAATTTAAATATGTTAAAACTAATTAAAAAATCAATATTACTAACATAACTGTTGCTCAGTTCTGTACTGTTAGTACAACGTACTAACATTATGTACTATATGTACACATGTATAGTACTGTTTATATTCGATTAAACACATACTGCTAATCTAATTTATTTGAAATAAAGCAATTTCATAGCTTAAGTTTGTTTCATTTATTTATCGACCTTTAAAAGTTCCCTGTAAGATATTACCTCTTCAATAAAGGTTTGACGCGTTGAATCGGCATGCTTAGCCTGCAAATTAACCTATTTACTTATCCTTACGCACAGTCCCTGACGGGGTAGCCAGAGAGAACAGATCGCCAAGTGTCACGATCCTTACGTACCTCTTTTGCTTCTTTCATAATCATCATCTTCATACATGCACGTCGAGGTATCCGAGTACTCTTGACGCTCCCCTCTTCGAGCAATTTGCTCACATGGTCTTCGAAAGTTAGACCCGGCCTACCTCGACCCCTTTTAATATTTATTTATTTATTTATTTGCTAGAAACATGGTACACGTGATGTCAACTATAAAATAAAAAGATCAAACATGTTTCGTCGATAACCGACATTCAAATATAAAATTCATTAATGGTTACAATAATTAAGAAAATAGTTAGATAAGGTAATAATAAACAACTAAAACAATAATTATTAATATCAATCAACCGTCAATACGTATCACATCAAAATAAGAAACGATAGACAATAGAAAAAAAGGTATTAAAAAAAACATAATAATTATATTATTAAATTTTATACATAACAAATCATTCAATGAATAAAGGCACATGTAAAAATTAACTCTTTCCATCCTTTGTCTACGGTGTTAATTATATTAACATTATACCCAATCACAGCCCGCAACGAAATCATTCCTGAAAACTTACTTCCTACCGTTACTATTTACTATTAAATATTTTTTTTAAGTTTTTTTTTTTTATCTACTAAGATAGAATTATGAAAACCGCTTCAAGTTAAAAAAAAAATGGTCGATCGATGTTCATCATAATTTAAGTTCATTTATGTCATAAAAACATTTCCCTATTAACCATCTGTAAAGAGTGGATTTAAATTTTTTTACTGGGAGCTCTCTTATAAATTTGGGAATTTTATTATATACTGTGATTGCCATCATGAAACAATTTTTTCACATAATTTGGTTCTACACCTTGGTATTTTTAATTTTGATGGGTCTCTGTATTTTGTCCTAGAATTTATATCATCTTCATATCTATTAAAAAAATCTGTGTTTTCTCTGACAAAACAGCTTATATGAAAAATATATAAACCTGATAAAGTTAACATCTTAAACTTATGAAACAGCGGTTTACAAGAAGTTAGTGGTCCAACCCCACAAACAGCTCTTATACATTTTTTTTGCACAATGAAGGCTCTTTTAATATGGACAGAATTACCCCATATAAGAAGGCCATATCTTAAAACTGACTCAACGTAACCAAAATATGCAGTTAAAGCCGTCTTTTGGCTCGCTGTTCTTCGCAGTCGTTTTAAGGCGAACACAAATCGATTCAGTTTCTTACATATGCATGAGCACATCTACGTGAGCTTTCCAATAACAATGTTTGTCAAGTGTTATACCTAGAAATTTTATTTCTGTTACTTTTTCTACGACTTCGTTGCGACATGTCAAAATATCCTCCAAAGAATTATTAATGCTATTGTAATTTTGAAAATAAATAAATTTAGTTTTTGATATGTTAGTACGTAAATTATTCACTTCTAACCACTTACGAATAGTGACAATTTCGGATTTGAGAATGCTTTTATAACATTCACTTCTATTCACGTTAGCTATTATAACCAATATGTCGTCAGCAAATAAGACACATCTATGTTTTGTGACATTTGGGAGATCGTTGATATAGATAAGGAATAAAAGAGGTCCCAAGATACTGCCTTGTGGTACTTCGAAACTATTAACTTGAGCACTGGATTTATATGTAGTGGACATAGATTTATTATTCATATTTTTTATTTCTACATACTGTTTACGTCCAGCGAGATATGTATTTATTTAAAAGCCGGACCTCTTATACCATAATTCTCACATTTTTTTAGCAACAATAACAATAACTATTAACTTTCGCATTGTATATTTTCTTCACCATTCGGTCTTCGCTCATTCTGTCAACGTGCCCAAACCATCGAAGCACGCGATATCAAATTTAGTGGTAAGGTCATCTTTCAAACCTGCCATATTGCGAAACGCAGAGAGCGTTTCGCTTTCGGTCAGCCAAGGTAACGCCGCACATTTTACGAAAAGATCGCATCTCCACTGCAAATTAACGATTCAAGTATCTCGGACACCTTGCACCTCGGACGCTCCTGCTCTAAATTAATCTGCTGAAATGTAGTCAGACATTTTTTGAGCTGGTTCTCCGCCGTCTGTTAGTACATTTCAAGTTTTAATCTCCTCTTACGACACCCATGGAAAGAAAGAGGTAGTGTATTCTTATGCTGATACCTCGCATTTTAGCATAATATGCAGTCAGTCGTTTCAATTGTACCTCCTATTATTACTATTTTTCCTATTAATACTATTTTGTTTTCTATTCTGATCAGTATGCGAATAGCTATTACCTATAAGATAAAGCTTAAATTGCAAGCAGAAGCAACGGCAGGAAGCTAAAGTAGTTAATTATTTGTGTCCTTCTAGATCAGGGATGTAATACTTATCAATTGCGGCTGAACCAAGGCAAAGCCAAGACCATTAATGGTCTTATTATTATGAAAGAATGTATTATTACAGGCACAATAGCCAAGTGGATGGGTGTACGAAATTCGAGTCAAAAGACCCGCGTTCGATGTACTTTGACAGGCTCTGTCACGTTGTCCCAAAAATATCATCGGTCGAATGTGGGTCGAAACCACTTAATTGTCTAGGCCTCTATTCCATCCCTGTATAGTGAATGTCTTGAAGATACTTTTATTTACTTATTTTTAGAGAATATATTATTATATTCTATCATTTACGGGAAGATTCATAGACAAAAAAGTCACGATAACCGAGAGTCGAGAGACCCGAGGTCGATCCCCAAGTAGCAGGCTCGTACCAATGAGTTTTTCAAAAACTTACGTACGAATTATATCGTTTGCTTGGACAGAAAGGCGGTGACGGGCTCACCACCTGTCACGTTGTCCCGAAAATATCTTCGGTGGATGGTGGGTCGAAGGGGCTTAATTGTCTAGACTCGGCCTCTGTCTACCCCTGTATTGGGAATTGCGTAAAGATATTTATTTATTATTTATTCATAGACAATGGTCAACATATATGTAGATTCATTAATAAATTTAATTTTTTTTAAATGTAATAAACAATAATATTAATTTTAAAAAGTAAATTACTGGTAGATTGCATTAGTTAACAATGGATCTCAGTTCTAATTATGTTAACCATCCCTGTTAAAGATTAATTTTATAAACAAATACATATACATATATAGATAGGGGCAATATCACATACATTGCTCCAATCCCAATGTAAGATGCTGAAGCACTTGAAGTATGGGAATCAGAAACAACATAGGCACCTCATCTACATAATAATTCTAGTGTCCTGTTGTCAAATTAGCAGGTTTCTCCTTTTTGACTTACACATTCTAAAATTGTAAGAAGAAACCTCATCTGTATTTTTCTATGCAAGTTGTAGTATGTGTTATACAACCAGATAGCAGAGTTGGTAGTTACCTGCCTCCCAAAGGTTGCAGATTAAAATTCCACTAGGCATTATTTTGTGTTATATGTATTTATAAATATTTATCTATGTAAATATGCATGTATGTATATTGTACTTGACATAAAGATGGTGATGGCTCACCACCTGTAATACTGTCCCAAATAAGCTTTGGTGAAAAAAGCATCAAAAGGACATTGTAGAGACCTCTTCTTACCCCCGTATGGCATTACATTAAGACTAAAAAATTTGCATATTATTATAAGAGAATCAAGACCATTGTTAAATTTCCAGATATTTTTAGTGTATAGATTTTTTCAGTTATTATTTTGTTGTTTTACCTCTGTGAACAAGTGGTGTTACACATGGGTCATGGTTTGGTCAGTTCCAAAACCAGTCAATTACCAGTCTAATCAATGTAGAAAAACACTACATTTTCTCGTGACTGGATGTTTGTAATACCTTCATTGTTTCTAATTGCATAACACAAGTTCTTAAGCTGCTTATTTAGGGATCAGACCAACGTATGTGATTTTGTTACTATCAATACATTTTTATTTATTGTTTACATTAGGGCATCAACAGTGCTGATTATGATAGCAACAACAATGCATAGTAAAGATAGATGTAGAACTTCAACCATTCACTATTCCTTTGAATTGGTTTTCAGTTGCCAATGGCTTGCAATAGTCATTTAGATTGCTTATCAGGCTATTCCCATATAAATAAAAATCTTAAATCTTACTATTGATAATAAAAACAAAATATTATTCAACTTATAAAAATAAAACAAAGATTCATTACGCAAGTAATGTATTTTATGTTAAATTTACACCTTAGAACCTAAGCTTCTGGAAGAACCATTTGTTCTTCCCGCTCTTGTATCTTTCCTCAAATCTGACACGTGTGTTGAAACGGACCTTCTTGCGTTTTGCGGGATCCTTCAAGTCCTTGGTGGTTAACTTTTCAAAGTTGAAGTCAACTGAATAACGTGTTGGCATAAGGTGATTGTAGTTGACAACCTAAAAATGTAAAAAAAAAACAAATACAGTGAGTAGAGAAAGAAAGAGATTACTCTTAGAACTCTCCTTTGAATAATTAGTAAAGGAGGAATAGCAAGGTCTATTTAGATTTAACAAATTAGTTGCACAGACTATAGCAGGGTAAGGCAATATGAATAATTGTAATATTTAAAACTTATTAAGTTATTAAAAGAACATTTAGCTAAGGTGATAACCAGTGCACAATAACTGACCTCACCATTTTTGATCAAAGAGCAAGTCAAAGCATAAAGACTGATGGTCTTAGCAAAATAGTTAGTTACATACAAATCATGTTTACATCATTTGATTAAATTCGCAACACTCGAACAGCAATGAAATAAGTCTAGATATATTAAAAATCAAATATATCAAGAATCGGAATTTTAAAAACGAAACTAATATATTTTGTGAGGTAAATAATTTTTGTCATCCTGTCAACCTCTCCAATGAATCCCAAAACCAATTCAAAAAAGGAGCTTTTACTATAAAAGAAAGTCAAATAGTACCAAATCTTTTCACAATGCTAACACAAATCTCATCAATTAGTAATGCACCTATGGACCAATGCCTAATATTGGTTATGCCACCAGATGTTTTAGGTAAATGGTACTGTACTCATCAATTGATTGAACAAAAAGTAACTAGTTTGAGCTTTTATGGAAAAGTATCTAGTCTTTAGTCTAAGATGTTGGAAAAATTTCATGCTATGTGCTACTAATACATTTTTCTGAGTTATACACAAATGAGACTTAAAATTTATTTTTGTAACTAAAAAGCATACCTTGACGAAGGGCTTTATCTTGGAGCGTTTATGTATTTTGTTCTTGCCCATCCTCTTGTGAACTTTGCGTGGATATCTGTCAATGCCGGCGACAATAGAGTGACCGTATGGCTTTTCCGAGGTTCCCTCGTCGTAGTTCTTCACAACGATGGCTTTACGGCCTGCGTACCGGCCACTGAGGACCAGCACCACCTTTCCTGGCTTCATAATCTTACCCATTTTGGGTGAATCTGTAAGATACGAAAAATAACCTTCAAACTTTGTTGTCCAATTATAAAAGGCTTTAAAACTCAAATTTCACGTTCTTTTATTTCTTTGTTACTAAAAGTCGAAACTTTTTGTTCTGTACTATAAGTTTATTATGTTATGTTCAGTACAGTAATCGAAAACACCACTTCAACTACCAGATTTATATTTTAAAATAATATTTAACAAGTTTTTCACAAAATCTATCGCAAGCGGTATTCTCAAAATTATCAACGTTAACGTAATATAATTATTTAATAGAAATAGTAACAGTTTATTACGATTTCTTCAGATTTTTTCAGAAAATTCACGAAACTCACATTCTCAAACACCTGTCAATAATAAAAAGACTGACAATTACATTTTGAGAAGCTATGTGTCAACCACAGAATACATACAACATAATGAGAAGTATCAACTCGATTAAAAATTGTTTAACAATCGAACGAGTCAAACCGATTCAAAAATTCTTTTTTCAATCCGAGTAAACTGAATTGTAGTTTAAACAGAGTTGCACATCGTTAATTGTCATTTAATTTCATTTTTAATTATTATTTTTTTTATGAATAAATAAATAAATATCTTCAGGCAATTCCCAACACAGGGGTAGACAGACGTCGAGTCTAGACAATTAAATCCCTTCGACCCACCTTCCACGAAAGATATTTACGGGATAACGTGACAAGTGGTGAGCCTGTCGCCGTCTCTATGTCTAAGCCAACGTTTTACATAAGTTATTTGTACATAAGTTTTTTGATAAACCTATTTTGAGGAATCGAAACTCCGGTCTCTTGTCTCGAATTTCCGACCACCCAACCACTCGGCTATCGTGACTTTTTGAATATAAAGTTTGTAAATCGATACTTTGATTATTGTTATAGTGTAATGAATGTGTTACATAATATCGACAAATGTGTCAGCCTACTATAGTGTTGACTTACTGCAGTAGAAATATTCTCCATGGCAGTCGAGAGAGACAGAGAGAAGTAGACAAGAAGCAAAGCTGGCCTAGTATATTATCCCGACCGATTTCGGCCTAAGCGACATGGACTATTGCACAAACCTTGGTTTGGTAGCGCCTGCAGAATGGCATCTCGTCAAAAGCAGCAGTGATACCGGGCCTGGGTTAATTCATTGGCGTCCCGGGACTCAAAAACTAGCGTTTTTAAGAGGAAGTGTAACTCTGCCGCCAGGTCCTTCAAAAGAGTAATTGATGCGGCAAAGTCCGAGCACATTGGCAAAATTGGCGAGAAACTGGTTCGTCTTCCTTCTGGAACTCGTGCGTTCTGGGTCCTCGCCAACGCTGTCCAAGGGAATTTCAGTCAGCCATCACTACCATCTCTGCACAGGGAAGACAACTCGCTGGCCAATGACGCAAAAGAGAAAGGTTTTCTTTCTG
Source organism: Sericinus montela (assembly GCA_029286605.1). NCBI lineage: Eukaryota > Metazoa > Arthropoda > Insecta > Lepidoptera > Papilionidae > Sericinus > Sericinus montela. The sequence continues at coordinate 1,447,805 of JAGSMR010000026.1, forward strand.
CGTCCAACTCGACTCTCGATGATAAGGGGAACTCACCGCCGACCTCCCCGTGCAGTGAATGCCCTATGTCGGACATCCGGTTTTTTCAGAGCTCAGTGCGCAAGGCACTCCTTTCCCTAGACATCCAAAAGTCGAGTGGGCCCGATGGCATCCCCCCTATTGTGCTGAGGTTGTATGCTCCAGAGTTGGCACCGGTACTAACGCATCTTTTTCGGTACTCCTACTCTCAAGGCGACGTCCCAATGGCATGGAAAACAGATTTGGTGCACCGGATCCTAAGAAAGGCGACCGCTCAACTACAGACCGATCGCTATCACCTACTTGTTCTCCAAAATAATGGAGTCCATTATAAACTGCCAGCTCTTGAGATACTTAGAGGAGCACCAGTTGATTAGTGACCACCAGTACGGCTTCCGTCGGGGTCGCTCAGCTGGTGATCTTCTTGTGTACCTCAATCATCGATGGGTGGAGGCAGAAGAGAGCAAGGGGGAGGCCCTGGCAGTTAGTTTGGTGTGGCACAAAGCGCTTCTCTCGAAGCTTCCGTCATATGGGCTTCCCGAGAAATTTTGCAATTGGGTCACTAGTTTTCTCACAGACCGGAGCATCAAGGTCTAGTTGACGGTGCATGCTCGGACTCCAAGTCTGTGAACGCTGGTGTCCCATAAGGCTGTGTGCTATCGCCAACCCTGTTTCTTCTGCATATCAATGATTTGTTACAAATTAGTAACATTCATTGCAATGCGGACGACAGCACTGGTAATGCCCTATACACCGGCCGTGCCAATATTTCTTGGGAACACGTCGACGAGTACCGGAAAAAACTTGTGTCGGACGTCGAATTTTTGTTAGACAAAATCTCGGACTGGGGCCGACTAAATTTAGTCCAGTTCAACCCAAAAAAGAAACAAGTTTGCGCAATTACCGCTTAAAAGAAACCCTTTGTCGGGTCACCACATTTCGAGAGTACTCCCCTAGTTGCCTCAGCCAGTATCGGAATTCTTGGCATATCGAGCAACGTTCAGTTTCGCGGTCACTTGAAGGCCAAATTAACCTCTAAAAAACTTGGCTTGCTCAGTAGAGCACGACAATACTTCATGCCGGCCCACCGCTTGCAACTTTATAAGGCGCAGGTTCGGCCGCATATGGAGTACTGTTCGCATCTCTGGGCGGGGGCACCCCAGTGTCAGCTCCTTCCATTTGACCGTATTCAGCGAAGAGCGGCTGGAATCGTCGTGGACCATGTTCTATCTGATAGGCTATTCTATCTCATCCACTGGCATTGCGAAGAGACGTTGCATCTCTTTGCATTTTTTTACATGATTTACTACGGGGAGTGCTCCGAGCAATTGTTTGGATTAATTCCAGCCGCTGAATTTCACCATCGTACCTTACGACATAGCCAAAAATTCCATCAACATCATCTTGATGCATGGCATTCCACCACAGTGCGTTTTCGCGGAATTTTCTGCCACGCACATGCACTTTATGGAATGTGCTGCCGTCAGCGGTTTTTCCGGACTGATACGACTTAGGGACCTTCAAGAAAAGAGCCTATACCTTCGTGGGCGGTGGTAATCATTTACCATCACGTGAGCCACCTGCTCGTTTGTCTCCCTTCTCTATAAAAAAAAACACTTGCGTGCGTCGTTCGTGTGCTCGCAGGTGACTAACATAACCGATCTATGCGCTAAACGTGTGAGCACATTGAGCGCAAGTCAGCACCCATTTGACATAACTGTAAGTGATGGTTTAATCGGTAGTGCATATTTATCCACACAATGAAGAGAAAACTTAACAGAGATATATTTTCACGACCCAGAGAAACATTCAACAGAATCCGATTCAAAACGTGTCTCGGTGACAAATACACGCCTACTTTAGTCACCTATAGTAGCAACAGTGTCTAAGGTGCGTAGAGTCTGGAACTGTGATCCTCAATCCACTTGCCAAGCATGGTGATTATGGCTAATGCTTACAGGAAAAACCAATGTCCTGCAGTGTACCTTAAGAGACGGCGTTTTGCCATTTGAAACCCTCAACACCACTAATAAATAAAAAGATCTGTACACTTCAAACATTTACATTTAGAGAAAAATTTTATCGCTTTTTTTCTGTATTCACTTCACAAGTCTGGGAGAATCAAATAATTTTACGGTACATACATGATAAACGTTGGATGTCGTAAAGGCCGCTGCGCCCTGTATACATGGTGTCCCTAAAACCAACGCTAAAACTGAGGAAGCAGATAGAAGAGCTCATAAGCTATAAGACTATGACATTTTCACAAAAGTAAATTTGCTTAACAAATTTGACCTTTGTGACAATGTCATAGTTTTCGAGATATTAGCACTTTTTTTTGATGCCCCATGGTTTTTGGATCCCTTGAAACAGTTTTTCGGATACTATAACTGCAAATATAAATTGTTTTGAAGATTTATTTTTTGCAGGGTGTTGCCAATTAAATTTAGTATCGAGTGTGTTTAGTTTTTTTTTATCATAGTGGTGTTGCAACTATAAAAAATAATATATTTTAATATTGTAATAATGTACTAAAATGTATGTAAATAAAATTAGTGCCTTTTTTGGATTTTTTAAAAATTAAAGAAAAAATTCTATTGAATTTTATCTAGAAGTCACGATAGCTGAGTGGTTGGGTGGTCGGAATTACGAGTCTAGAGACCCGAGTTCGATCCCCAGGTGGCAGGCTCGTACCAATGGGTTTTTCAAAAACTTATTACGAATTATATCGTTGGCTTGAACATAAAGACGGCGACGGGCTCACCACCTATCACGTTGTCCCGAAAATATCTTCGGTGGAAGGTGGGACAAAGGGACTTAATTGTCTAGACTAGACCTCTGTCTACCCCTGTATTGGGAATTGCGTGAAGATATTTGTTTATTATTTATTAATTTTATTTAAGAAAATGTATTTCATAATACATTTCTCCAGGGAAAAAACGTTTTAAACACACATTTAGCGAAATTTCTAAAATAATTTTTGATTCGGATTTGCAATTTTAGCACGAAAGAATGTCACGATAGTTGCCGAGTGGTTGGGTGGTCGGAATTTCGAGTCAAGAGACCCGAGTGTCGTACCAATGGGTTTTTTTTTTTAAAAAACTTATGTACGAATGATATCGTTGGCTTGGACAAAGACGGCGACGGGCTCACCACCTGTTACGTTGTGCCGAAAACATCTTCTGTAGAGGGTGGGTCGAAGGGACTTAATTGTCTAGACTTGACCTCTGTCTACCCCTGTATTGGGAATTGCGTGGAGATATTTATTTATTTTAAAGTTGATTTTCATTTATCTCCAAATTTAATTAAAAACATTAAATCAAAAGTTTTTCATATTTAAACTTAAATTTGGATTGCCCGCCATTTACTGGGGGATAACCTCTGTTTGTCCTTAAACATACTAGAGTGTTGCGACGTACACTTCAAATTGCGTCTTCTTAAGCCACCCGAAGCTTGCTATACTAGTTATAGAAAAGACTAATTAAGGAGACAATTCCTATGGCCATTAATTTGCCTTTTGTGACAAAAGGTATTATAGAAATAAGAAATCGTAATATTGATTTAAAAAAATAGAAAAATAGAATAGAAAAACAGAGTAAAACAAATCCAGAGACTTTAGATTCGGAGGCCATAAAATGGGACCTTCTTCTTTCTTTATGATAATAATTAATAAGGTTTATGAAATTAAATGAAAAAAAGTGGGACCTAGACTCCCGGTCTCTGTTGGTAGGTTTAAATATTGTCTCACTTGACTTGCATGTGCTGGACAGCCGTCATTTTGCAGACACATTTGCCTGTATTGTGGCTTAAGGCACATCATCGAGGAGATTTTGCTAGTAATTTTCTAAGAAATGTAGAAATAGAAAGACTACAGTCACTCACTAATCACGACATCTCTGTAATCATAAGGCCTAGAGACTTGAATTTCGGTATAATAAGGAATAAAAGTGTGTATATATATATATATATATATATATATATATATATATATATATATATATATATATATATATATATATATATATATATATCAAGTAAAGGTGGTCGTAGGGCACTTAAAAAAATTATACTTTTCTCGCTTGGTATGTAATGTATACCACGAGAAGTGGGCGGTGCAGCTAGTTTATATATATGTATTGGGTTATATATTAGCTTGTTTAAAATAAGATAAGCTTGCCGTTAACTTGGGGCATTGGCGCCATCCGTTGAATAGCATTCAAACATCCATGAGAAAGTTCATAACTTTAGTTTTATAAACATTAAACCATAACGCCACCTACTCCTTTATGATGCATTTTTATTGATTTTTATTAAAAAAAAAGTTAAAAACCGGTATGTTCCTCTCATCCATGGGGTCATTAATAAAACTTTATATATGTATAGTACCTTAAGTTATAGATAATACTTTAAAAATCCTAAATCACCAATATCAAATAAGCACACACAATCAAACACTGATTGATTAATTGAGTTTAATATCAATAAAATAAGAAAATTATTTACACAAATTTTATCAAAATACAAAAATAAAACACTGTCACATACACATAGGTATTAATAACGATTTTCTGAAGAGATACTATAAATATGTACATTGTCTTAGGTAACTATGAGATGCAGCACTGTTGAATTTCAGAACTATATTCCTTGAAACACACTTTGAGCTATGAATGTGACACTAAATGCTACATTTTTAACACTTTCTTGAACAAATAATGTTACTGCTGTATCATTTAATACAAAAATAAGACTTTTAATTACTTTTGCAATTTTATTTTCTTTTTACAACAACATATTAACAGCAAGTATTTGCAATAGGGTATTAACATAATATTTCGTCATAGTCTTCACTAATCAGCTAATTGTGATGATTTAAAGTTGTTAAAGAATAAATCTCAATTTGTTTTATTTCCTAAAAAATTTAGTCAAATCAACTGATATACAACTTGATCTCATACAGATTTTAATATTTCTATTAAATTTATTATAGTTTCCTATATATGGAATGACTTAAAATGAGTTTTCTCCAAAAGGATATTCAGGCCATTAATATTTGTGGTGAAAGTATGCAACAATGCCTTATAATGTGGTGGGTTTTTTTAAAAATCTGTCATGCTCAGCAAAATTACTAAGTAGATTAAGTACTCATAAGAAAATACTATTAATAATGAACAAAGTCTTGAAGTGTGGAATGTGTGGAAATATGGCTTTACTATATGTATAGTGAAATCTTATATATTTATTTTGTTGAATAGGCCGTTTATAGACACATTGACATCAAGATGCTTATGGTGCTTTAAGATGACATAAGGTATCTAACGTGATTATTATCTCTTCAAATAACAGAAGTTTTTTTAAACAAGGTGACATGGTGGTCTGGTGAAATGTGCAATAGTTACACCAGTGGTTACTGACGCCCATGCACACCCGCAATACCAGTTAGGCTATTATGGGTACGTTATGAGCACCTTTATAAAGGAATTGGGGAAGAAAAACAGGGAAAGTAAGTGGGATAAGGATTCGGGCCACTGGTTAACCTCACCCGCAAAGACAGAAGCGCAAGGCTAGGTCCTGCCCTGGTCGAGCCAGCCTTTTCATGGTAGAAATTTCAGCTTTACCCGGTCACAGAATGTTTTACAAAAAATCACACCATACCTGCTTGAGAAAGTTTATCCTACAAATGTTCTTGTGTAACAGAGGCCTTAAATCGGAAACAATTTCTAATAGAGTAGTAAGCAAACCACGCTACTGATATGTCTGTAGAGGAAAACTGAACACAATCAGCTGTTTACTGGCACCAGAAATTAAATATGTATGATAACTTCAATATATAAAAAATAATAACATCAATAACAATAATTGCTAATACACAATCTGTACAAACTTTATTTTTTAAATAATTCACTTAATATTGCGGGATATTTACATTCTTAAACTTAACATACAGAAGACAAAGTGCCTTTTCGATAAAACATATCAAACCAGAGAAAGATCGTAAGTATTTATCTATTACAGTGTAGTTCAATACATACATATGTATAATATCTTTATAATAATTGAAAGATTGTAATGTATATACAAATTTGATATATTTTATAAAATATACACTAATCTCAAACACCTGACATGACAAAGTTATTTTTTATATATCATTAAACTTTATCAGGTGAAAAGTCACATGCAGGAAATTGTGTCATTTTCCGAATGAACTAACCAAGTAATACTTATAAAGATCCGCAAACAATGTGATTGGTTCATTTTAAAATGACAAAGCATATATGACCTGCACTTTTCATATTGCACATATAGATACACATAATGACAATGCATATATATTATGGGCACAATCTCTTTTAATAACTAAATAATAATTTCCTAAGTACCTTTCATATGGACCGTTGGAAACAAATTCGGAAAGATGAGATCTTGGGCCAAATAATCATCTAGTTGATTTCCCAACATAACTGCAATAATTTTAAATTCTATTCTAATTTGGCCCTTTACATAGCTGCAAACTCAAAATTCCTTCATAACATATACTAAATAATAAATTATCAAAAAATACTTTTTACAACCTTTACATTTAGTCTGCACCATACCTATTGTTTTAATCTGAACTATAGTCAGCATTCTTTAGATTTTTTTTAATAAAAAAGAAAATTTGTAATATAGCAATGAAAAATGAACTAAGCCAAAATAAATCTTTGATTATTTACAAGCTTAAGTTTCACGAGAAAATACGTCCAAAATACACATAATGTCAAAGTTTTAAAACTGTTTACAGGTTTTGACTAATTCAATTGAATACTAAAATGACATTAACCTAACTTTATTCATTTTTATATTTGTAATGTCAAAATAATTATAAATGCTGTCTCATTTTATGTTATCAATAAAATAAATAAATGGAAATTCTAGGAATTGAGCTGCAATTTCACACCCCTATCTATTTCCCTGCTACAGAATATTTGGCACAAAATTTTAAATTATATGTTTTCCACTTCTTTACTGATACAATAAGTCAAATTTTACGATTTCATTGACATTGTATTTAAAAATTATAGTCAGTAAGAAGTAGAGAAAGCACATAAAACAACCTCTAAGCCTCTTCATTTGCAAGGAGATTTTTAACTAAAACAAAATTGAGGCAGAATTTCGAAGCAGTCAATTCCATAACAACATGGCCCAATCAATGTTTGTGTCTAATTATTATACTATATAATATTCATAAAACAGCTTCCTGGTGCTGATACATAAATAATGTTTTACATGTTACTTGATACATTTTCTTCAGTCAGAGGTTATAAGCATTTTCATATATTAATTACAAAACATCTAGTGACATTATTTTTACATAAATCATCTTATATACTACACAAAAATGTTCTATTATGAATTATCAAAATGCTTATATTCACACTCTCAAACATTATTAATTTGTTGTATCAAATCAGTTTCACAACACTCGGGGGGGAGGGTAATATTTACACAGTCAACAACACCACAGACTAATTATCAACTAATGCCGGATTACTCACAAATATACATACAACAATAAACCTCTAATTACAGCTCGCGATCGAACACCATTGCAACGGTGAGTCACACACACACACACACACACACGCGCGGCAGTCGATTGTTGTGCGCTTGAACACGTCTGCACTGCACTGTGTCACTTCACACGGATATCTCGTAGTTGCAGTCGTAGACGGAGGCGCGGTCGGGCGGGCCGGCGGGCGGCGCGCGCTCCAGCTGCTCCTGCACCTCGAGCGCGCGCACGAACGACAGGGGGCGCGCGGGCCGGGGCGCCCCGTGCGGCGGCGCCCCGTGCGGCGGCGCCCCGTGCGGGGGCACCGGGTGCAGGGGCGCGGGCGCGCGGCGCCTCGCCAGCGGCGAGGGCTGCGGCTGCGGCGCGGCGTCGGGCCACGCGTAGCCGCGCTGCGGCTCGGCGGCCAGCTCCCGGATGTCGTCGGCGGTGGGGCGGTGCGCGGGCGGCTCGGCGCGCAGCAGCTCGCCCTCGGAGAGGAAGCGGCGCTGCGGCGAGCCGCGCGCGCCGATAAACTCCGGCCGGCGCGGCTGCGTCGGCGTGCCCGGGTTGGACCTGTGCGCGGCGCTCACGTCAGGGGTATAAACGCGCGAGCTCGTCCGAGCGCTCGCTGCCGTTAACGTACGGCCTACGGACAGAAGGAGACGGGAGATGCGGGGCGCGACGCCGCCGCGCGCGTTCAGAACACACGTCTCGTTTTGCCGTATCCCGCGTCGCCTGCCCAACTACCGTAGCATAGGTGACTGTTTTATCGAGCCGCTTTAACGCGTCCTCGTAAGCTAAAGTAACTAAATTCTCTTATCTATGTAACTACTGAACGCTAGCAAAAATATATACAATACACATTACTCTACTTGAAACGAATCACTTATACTCGGTACAGTGCGGGAGCGGTGGTTCTGAACGCGGCAGCCGGCGGCGGCCTGCAGTTGCGGGGAACATGCAACGCCACATGCCTCTATACATATTATACACTATCATACACTACAATACATACAGCAAGCGTACACTGCCGCTATCCTGATGAACAGACATTTACTTTTCAACATTACTTCTTTATAATTAAAAAAAAAAACAGAAGGTCGTAATAATTATATATATAGGAAAGTGTAACTTACAATAAAACTCACTATAATATAATGAACTTATTGTGTTCGTTATACGTTATAATAATTAAGTAGAATAACCCCAGTGAAATTACGTGTAAGGAAAATTAAATCAATCTTGATAAATACAATTTTCCGCTAACAAAAATTAGTTCCTCCTCCTTCCTTTCCTTCCTCCTTTTTTAAATTACTTTTCTAGATTTCCATTTAACAAACACTTCCGATAACAATTTATTTTTCATGGCCTGTTCATCAAAATACAGAGGAGTCGAAAAGGTACTATAGTAACATAATGAATAGATCAAAGTTAGAGGACATTAAAAAGTATATCACAATGACTTCTACCCTACATTTTTAACAACATACTTTCATATGGATCTTAACATTAATTGTATGTTATGTTACACAAGACCTCTTTTTAAAAAAAAACTTGCAAAAAATAAAATCGGTGATTAGTGGAAGTTCTGTTTTATATATTATTTTAATAACAATAAAATAAGATTGAGGAGATATACATATTTAATGTATTGCTGGCTGGTAAATTATATTTTTTTTAAATTTTTACTACACTATTCAACCTTATTGCTACTAAAGTATATTTTACTACTAAAAATACTTTTAATACTAAAAATATTCTTTTAAATTCAATCTCCTTGATCCTTTTTAAGATTTAAATGTTTCTTTTGTTTGTAGCTGGAGTCTTTGATGATGATTTTCGTGTATTTTTTTTTACATTAGTAGTAGTATCTTGATGATATATTTGATACAAAACAACAATCTGCGAGTGTAAAATCAAAATGCACAGAACATGCAAACAATTTTTTTTTGTTAATCAATAATAATCTACTATAAACTGTTGTAAAGATCACTAGTCTATTTTTTTGTATGTTTATGTACAAAGCAATAATTCTTGCACTTAACAAAAATATTTCAAATTAAAAAAAAGTACAAAAACATTGCATGTTTGCATTGACAGAGTTATTTGAAAAATACATTTTGAGGTCAACCCTACAATAATATTACTAAGATTTCATCAAAAATACTTTTATACAAATATTACAATAAATTATATTCAATTTTGTTTATCATCATTGAGAGTAAATTATAACAAATGTGTAATCCTAATGTTTTATTTTTCTGTAGAGCTTATCCACAGAAAAATAAAAAATTGTTATTTATAGAAGGCCTAAATTTTTTTTTTCATTAATAACCCTGTTTTAGGAAAACTAAATTTATTTCCGATAAAAAACGTGATCATTCCTGTGAAAACAAAATAAATGTAGTACAATATCATAGCAAATATTTCATACAGTCAGCCATACAACTAATTGTCTAAATGCATATTAAGTACGCCGAGACTTTTTTGTCAAAAAGCCTTTACCTAACCTTTTCCTTTTAGTGAAAAGTGTTCTGAAGAAACAGCAAATTATTTACTTGACTTTTCGCAATAACAGTGGTAACGAGAGGTCTGAAAAATTTAGTCATTTCGACCCGCATTTCACCAGAGCGCATTAAATAATTTATGACTAATGTAAGTTAGTATTTTGTTATTAAATCTGGTTAAATCCCCCCGCCAGCCATAGCTGTGGTTCAGTTTGTTATTTAGTATTATATAATAATAAAAAAAATATCTTCACGCAATTCCCAATACAGGGGTAGGGTAGACAGAGGTCTAGTCTAGACAATTAAGTCCCTTCGACCCACCATCCACCGAAGATATTTTCGGGACAATGTGGCAAGTGGTGAGCCCGTTGCCGTCTTTATGTCCAAGCCAACGATATAATTCGTACATAAGTTTTTGAAAAACCCATTGGTACGAGCCTGCCAACTGGGGATCGAACTCGAGTCTCTCGACTCGAGATTCCGGCCAACCAACCACTCGGCCATCGTGACTTCATAATAATAATAGTTTATTTATTTATCTTCACGCACAATCCCTGACGGGGTAGCCAGAGAGAACAGATCGCCAAGTGTCACGATCCCTACATACTTCTTTCGCTTCTTTCAGATTCATCATCTTCTTCATACATGCACGTCTAGGTATCCGAGTACTCTTGACCCTCCTCTCTTCGAGAAATTTGCTCACATGGTCTTCGAAAGTTAGTCTCGGTCTACCTCGACACCTTTTAATATTAACTTTCGCGCTATATATTTTCTTCACCATTCGGTCTTCACTCATTCGCTCAACGTGCCCAAACCATCGAAGCACGCCCTTATCCATTTTTGAGACAAGGTCATCTTTCAAACCTGCCATATTGCGAATCTCTTCGTTTCGCTTTCGGTCGGCCATGATAAGGCCGCACATTTTACGAAGAGATCGCATCTCCACTGCATTCAACCTGCTTTTATGCTTCTTCTGGCATACCCAGGTTTCGCTGCCATATAACAAAGTCGGTACCAATACTGCGTTATGTATTGCAACGCCTTGCCTTTTGATTAACGCAGTCAGGGCACCATTGACTTTGTTCCCGGCAGCGACACGCCTGTCCACATCTAAATCACATCTTCCATCCCGGCTAAACGCACTTCCCAAGTATACAATTTCATTCACCTGTTCTAGACATTCCTGATTTACCCAAATTTCGCACTTCGTTCTTTCTTCGTCCCTTTCAAATACCAGAACCTTAGTTTTATTAGCGTTCAAATGGAGACCATTAATTTCACATTCTTCTTTCATACACGTGACTAATGCCTGCAGTTCTGCCTCTGATGGTGCAATAAGCACTGCATCATCAGCATAAAGCAGACAATTTACTTTTATGTCACCCAATTTCACACCAAACAGCTATTTTCAGCTTCTGTAAACAGCTGTCGAGATACAATATGAACAGCCAGGAAGACATGACACAACCCTGTTTTACGCCCGTTTGGACGCTAAACATGGGTGACAGGTCATGCCCTACCCGCACACAGGCTTTACAGTCACAGTAAAGTGACTGCACAGCCCTTAGCAATCGACCATCCACACCATACCCCGGCAACAGTTCCCACATTTTCTTCCTTACAACCTTATCAAATGCTTTCTCAAGATCCACAAAAGCACAGAAAATCTTCTGGTTAGCAGCCAGAAGCTTCTCCGTGATCATGCGGAGAGAAAACATTTGATCCGTGCATCTTCTTCCAGGTCTAAATCCGCATTGTGCCTCCCATAGAAATCTTTCCGATTTATCTTGCATCCTACGTGTCAAAACCTTCGAGTAAAATTTACTTGCTTAACTGGTCAAGCTGATCGCCCGATAGCACCCGCAGCCATAATGTGAACCTTTACTTTTATATAAAGGCACAATGACCGCGGATCGCCAATCATCCGGAACAGCCCCCGTTCGCCAGCACAAATTGCGTGGCCCACCATACTTGACCATTTCAGCAGTAACTCTGTCTAGTCCCGCAGCCTTACCACATTTCAAACTTCTAATCGCACATTCAATCTCTTTCATACTGATGACCTCAGTGTCATCGAGGTCCGAGTCTGGCGTACCAATCACGGCGTCACCCCCGGATCCCTCACTAAGATCATCACACGCATACATCTCTCTATAAAATTCGCTCCATCGCTGCATGACGTCCGAATTTTCTCAGAGGACGTCATTGGTTCCCGAAAGCACTTTATTCATTCTTAAGGCTGTCGCACCACTCCGGGTCCTTCCAACCTCTTTCCAGAAGAGTTTGAGTTCTCCTTGAAGTTGTGCGACAACCTTTCGTCCGCTTCCATTCTACTCCTTTCACGCACTTCCTCAATCAATGCTTTCGTGTGAACTTTCTGGAGCTTATATCTTTCTTCTTCTTCTCTCTCATATCCTTATCATTACTAGAGGCCAAGAAGTCTAACCATGCTTTCTTCTTCTTATTTACAGCTTCTTTCACTTCGTCATTCCACCATGCATCACCCTATGAGGTAGTAGTAAACTACTACCTCTTTTCACAGTTCCACACACGTCTTCCGCTGCACTAACCATTCCATCTCTAAGGCTCTGCCATATTTCTTCCACACATTCTTTCCTGACATCAATGCTGTCCAGCTTTTCGGCTACCCTTGCTTGATATTTATCCCTAGTGTCCGCTTCCTGAAGCTTCCAGCTTCGGATGCTACCGACCGACTGTGGTTCTGGTATCGCCGTCCGGTGGCGCCAACCCGCGAACAGACCCTAAATCTAGTAATCACTAGATAGTGATCCGTTCCCAGGTCAGCACCTCGGAACACTCGCGTATCCATCACCTGTTTTCGCAGTCGGTCATCCACCAGGAATAAATTGATCATACTTCTCTCATTCTCTCTTGTTCTAGTATACATATGGATTTTCTTGTGACTAAACATAGTGTTTGTCACAAGAAGACCCTTTTCCTTGGATACAGCCAGTATAAGCTTGCCAGCATCGTTAACCCTTTTATCGCCAAACATTCCAAGCACCGACTCGTACCCTGGCCGAGCGGTACCAACCCATCCATTCAAATCACCACATACAACAATTCTTTCGCTTCCTCTAACCAAGTCTAGAACTTCTCTTACATTCTCCCAAAACTCCTCCAGCTCAGCTCTGGACGACGAACCTACCGGCGCATAAACAGCCAAAACGAATAACTTCGTCAGTCCCAATTTAAAGCGAACCCAGAGAAGTCTCGAGTTCACAACCTCATATTCAGTCATAACATCGACCAACCGAGACGACAGCAGCACCCCTACTCCCTGGCAGGCGCTCTCGCTCTCCGGGACTCCGGACCATAGAGCTAACGCCCCGCCAGGGAGCTCTTCAGTACCGCTGCCCTTCCGCTTGGTCTCCGACAAACACACGACATCTAATTCTCTTTCTTCCATTATTTCAATCAACTCATTCGTCTTATCTCTCATGCCTTCTCTAACATTCCACGTGCCAACTCTGCACTCCGTCCTCCACCTTCCGCCGTGTCGGGCTGTGCGTGACGGGTGGCGGTCCCCATCGCCGCTTTGCGCGCTGCATTTCACACCAACGGGGACGAACTGGTGTGCGTCGCCTTGGGGGGACGCCCTAACCCTTGTTGGCATGGGTGCGCAGCTGTGTAGAATTGCAGCCCTGAAAAGGGCTGGCAGGGGTCGCGACGAGCACGCTTCTACAATGACCCCCAATATAATAATAATAGGCTAGCATAATAAAAATATTCATAAATTCACCCAGAAAATACATTATTTGCTTTTATACCCCACTTTGGAAGAATTTGAAGAAGAGTATTCTTAAAATTTCTCGTTTTCATGTAACTTCGTTACATAAAATGTAAATAAGCGTATGTAAGTATTTAGAAATATTGGGTGGAATGTGTGAAAATTTCGACAAACTTTCAAGTTTAGAGTTTATTATTTATAAAAATTTTATAAATAATTTTTAAGAAGAGATAAAAGTCTTGGCGTACAAGTAATATGCCATGTTGTGGAATTTTAATAAATTTACATCCAATATAAGTTAGAAAAATTGATTTTTGGCAAACTATTTTTCGTAAATTTTGTTATCACACAAAATCAAAATTCCACTTCATGAATCATCCAAATGCAATACATAGACAACACACAGAAAAAAAAATCAAACATAGACAATTGTTTTTGCAATTTACCCTTGACACGTCGGCTCTATGCGTTAGGTCCACCTGCCGCGTATGGTAAGCGGTAAATGGTAACTTTATCATTTTCCTGCTTACCAACAACACTTCCACAAATATAAGTATGGCATAATTTTTTTTTCTATTCCTTGAATTGTAAAGTGGACTTATTAAAATATTTAAAAGGGTAACACTGCATTATTATAATACTTATATTTTGGTGGAGGTGATATAACACTGCGTCCCGTATCGGTCGTACAAACAGAGATATATGTTAAAATCAATGACAGTTAAAATATGCATTTCAGAGGAAACTTGTTATAAAAAGCTGATGATAGTCAATTATGGCAACAAATTTGTTAGTTATGACTTGTAATCTTAATGCTATGATTGCTCGTATTTCGTAAAGGCAGTAATGTTTGTATAGATGTTAAAAAGACAACAGGCATTTTATGAACTTAATTGTGTAGACCGAAGTTGAATGCAGAGTATTAGGTACGCGAGCTTTTGCGGGTTAGTAAATGTGACGAGGTGTCTGAATTTCGAAATGATGTATCGACGTTAAAACATTTTAAACAGTGTAACGTAAGAACAATGTGTGTAATATTTGTTATAGATCTTACACTGCTCGAAATAAGGCTTATAGCTATTCAAAAAACAGTATTGTAATATTCAAACACCTCTTATAAACAAAAGTTCGGTTCGTTCACACTTGGTCCTTCAAGCCGGATCGCGGTATCATTAAACCATACAATGGCTGCATTAAATTGTTTTTTTCATTACTTTTAAAATGAAAGAAATAAAATATTTTTTTATTAACGTAAAAATTAACAATACCTAAATAGAAGTAATATGTAAATGATTTTTTTATGCAAATGAAGTGTATTATTCATTACCAAGTTACAAATGTGAGAACGTAAGTGTGAACAAATCCTTGAAAAGCAAAACCCCATGATCATGCGTTTAAATTTGTTAACATGTAACCTACATTATTAAACTGTAATTTTTAAACAGATTTATGTTCTTGTTTACTTATTATTCCTCCGTGGTTTAGACATGAGTATGGGTAATGCCAATAAAGTTAGGCAAAAAACAACGACTCTAGAAATATGTTATTACAACCCATTGTCGGTGTGTTGCAAACAAAATATATATATCACCAACATATGACGCAAACCATTTTACATGCAAATAAAAACACACAAACATTTATTAATGTAACAAAAATAAATAAACCATAGAAGCAATGCATTTTCGTGGACGGGAATAGTTACTTTCATATAGGTATTAGTTGATGCAATGGGAATAGGCCATGAGACGATGGAAAAATATATAAATACCTATGAGACTTTTTAGTAATATATCTTCTTGAAAGGTATCGCCAATATGACCTTGAATTTCTTTAATAACATAAATGTAGTGTAAAGTTTGATCAGGTCTTGATTTTTTTCGGGAAGGTAAATTTTTTTCGTGAATGGGCGTTGATTTTTTACAGTTAGTATTATAATTTCTTGATTCTAAGAAAATATCTAAACTTCAACAGTATTATTTTCACATAATCATAACCAGTGGACTCAAGGAATTAAAATTCAATTCTTAAAAACGAATGAGTTAGGTATTATTTCACCTTGTAACATTAATACGTAGATAATGAAAAAAGGAACATTTTCGCTGTAAATTTTCTAAAAGGAGAAAAAATTGATAGGATAAACAAATCTATTCATAAATTTGTGCTATTTTTACTTCCGTCATTTGTGCACTATATATGAGATATTGAGTAAAGTTTCAAGGTACCTAGTAACATCGAGTGATTGTTGGTTCTCCCATCTTAAAAAACCAACTTAAAGCAATATTCTTCAGTGAACAACAATTACTTTCTTTGTTACAATTCACCTAATTAAAAACGAAATGATTACTAGAGTACAAAGTATTAGTATAGTACTTTTTTTTAATTAAAACTAGCAGTACTAAATAACATAACTAGTATTATATACATACATAAAGTAGGTTCACGACAAAAGTCGAATGATCCTATCCACAGAATGCTTTTAGCATTAAGTCAGCCTCATGTTACATTACTGCAAGTCACTTTGAAGAATAAATATTAACAACTACACCTATAAACAATCAGCGCCCATTCAGCCGAAGGTACAAGATACGAATCCGGGCACGCACCTCCGCACGGGGCTGGTGACCGCCAGCGGCGTGGGCACGCCCAGGGCCTTGATGCGTTGCTGCATCGTGGGCGACGGCCGGGCACCGTTCGCACCCGTTTCGTAGCGTATTGGCTCCATTACCACCCGATAGCCGGACGTGACGGTGCCGTGACTGTAATATCGATGGTGGTATCGATTATTGTTTTATCACCATCGAATCAAAAGTATCATTTTGAAATGGCATAAGAATATGTCATCTTTTTTTTCTGTAGTGGCGACTAAGAAAAGAGCTTAAGGACTATGAATATAGACAGATGGCAGTGTAAGACTGGCAGGTAGTACCCCCCCACCACGTACGGGGAAAGTTATACTGTAGGCACAAATTGTTAGACTATATGTCAGCCTCTCATGGCAAGCGGATTGATAATTTCAGTGCCTAATAGTTTTTATTTTATTATAAAACATACTTACATCCATAGACAGTTGTGTCTGTTACCTTCCTGAATCAACAAAGGTAGCATACAAACACCCAGACTCGAAAAAATGTAGAAAAAGTATTTTCTACTTTACCCCGACCGAGAATCGAACCTGGGACCACGGAGGTTGAAAACTGGTGTGCTCGTCGCTCGTCTAGTTCGTCGACAATGACTGCGGTCGAGTTTCAAAGGCCGCTAAGATGATGATGACGATGACGCTGATGACGACGGAGCTATCGGGTCGGCTGCGATCACCCGGTGTTCCTGGGCAGCGGGCTGAGGCGCGGGTAGTGGTGCGCGCGCGGCTGGCGCTCGGGCAGCGGGAAGAGCGCTAAGGCGATGATGACGATGATGATGACGACGGAGCGATCGGGTCGGAGGCGCTCACCCGGTGTTCCTGGGCAGCGGGCTGAGGCGCGGGTAGTGGTGCGCGCGCGGCTGTCGCTCGGGCAGCGGGAAGAGCGCTAAGGCGATGATGACGATGTTGATGACGACGGAGCGATCGGGTCGGAGGCGCTCACCCGGTGTTCCTGGGCAGCGGGCTGAGGCGCGGGTAGTGGTGCGCGCGCGGCTGGCGCTCGGGCAGCGGGAGGAGCGCTAAGGCGATGATGACGATGTTGATGACGACGGAGCGATCGGGTCGGAGGCGCTCACCCGGTGTTCCTGGGCAGCGGGCTGAGGCGCGGGTAGTGGTGCGCGCGCGGCTGTCGCTCGGGCGGCGGGAAGAGGTTGGCAGCGGAGCCGCGGCGCTGCAGCGGCGGCGGCGTGGGCTCGCAGTCCGCGCTCTGCGACGCGCCCGGCCCCTCCAGCTCGCCCTCGTGCTCCTCGCGCTCCACGCGCTCCTCGCGCCCCGGTGACAGCTTCGCAACACCATTGCGCGTTCAGGATTACACTACACTACCACCTACGTCGCTCGAGCCGTCTTAACGAGTTTTTAATAACACACAACGACGATAGCCGAGTGGTTAGGTGATAGGATTTGTATACTTCGTTTGGACTAAGACTAAGCCCAGGCCGGTGCCTGTGGTCCAAAATTAAGGGTCGAAAGTAGACCA
The DNA here is from genome assembly GCA_029286605.1 of Sericinus montela. Lineage (NCBI taxonomy): Eukaryota > Metazoa > Arthropoda > Insecta > Lepidoptera > Papilionidae > Sericinus > Sericinus montela. The sequence goes on from JAGSMR010000026.1 coordinate 1,465,730, forward strand.
ATTGTTAGCTAGACCTCTGACTGTCCCATGTCTTAAAAAGAATTAAAGTATGTAATGAATTTAAAACACTTAAACAACTTCTCCCTTTCACATTAGCATTTTTAAATCCACTGATAAATCATGATCGGTCCAAGAAAGCATCAGCAAAAGCCAGTGTAAACTTCCCACCACAGTGAACAAAAAGATCGTTTAGTGCAACTTTTTTAACTCTCATAACATTGTCTATATATTTATTAATTATGTATTAAAAATATTGTGCAAATAGACTATAAACAGTAATTAGATACATATTTGGAAACATCGTGTCCGGGAAAAATGTAAATTACCTGATAATCTACAACAATGAATTAATTAAACGAAATGTACGCAACATATTTAAAAAAAACGAAAGTTCAGTTATCGTGACCATCAGATTAGTACTGTACGCAAGATAAATTAAGAAAGTAAAATTTTATTACACACTATCTAAGCCCCGCCACGCTTCGCTGTACAGAGTCTAATTTTAAAATTAGAACGTAAAGACTATAATTTGGCCCACAGCAATAATGTTACCATGTGGTTATATAATTTTTGATTAACATGGCAATCAATAAAACAAATAACTTATCTTTTAATGCTGTATTTTTTTAAGAAATTTCCCGCTCCCATGGCCATTTCTATGTAAGTATTTATGAACACTGTCCAGAGGTCCTCTGACAAAATTTCGAAATTTTAAAAAATTCAAGTCAAATCATCAACTAATAATGTATTGTATGTACATAGGCTTTATCATAAGCTTAGAGAAATTGTAAGTAATTAGTAATAAGTACCTATTTTTAAAAATGTTATTATTAAATGCCACACTCAATAGTAAATAAGCAGAACTTATATAGTGTATTCATTTAAAACCTAAATAAATTATTTCACACAACATAGACTCGAGTTAACAACTAAGCTGTTAGTTCTAATTGTAAATAAAAATTGTTTGCATATATTTTATTTAATGTGACACTGGTGTCGATTCTATATGGCACACACAAAATCTGACATATCTAAATTTAAATAAGTATTATTTAAATTTAATATGTGTACCATAGAATCACACACAAATATGTATACATATTTACATATCCTCATCCCTTTAATCTAAAAAGTTAGTATTATATATGTATGTCCTTCATGTTACACATCAGGAATAACATTAGAGAGCCAGACATATTCATGTCTTCAATTCACATAATTGTTTTAATATTAAAAAGTGCTCGTGCAAAAATATAGTTTACGCTGTGAATTGAAGGTATGTTATTGTTTGCTCTACAAGCATGAGAGCTAAATGATTCCTCTACCGACAAAGATTTATGACTATAAGCAATTTTATATTCTAATTAAGCAATGAGATCATTTATATGAGATGGTTGATGAGGATTTTATAGATTAAATAGAATATTAAATAATAGTCACTATAGCCGAATGGTTGGGGGATCGGAATTCGAGTCAAGAGACCCCGAGTTTGATCCCCAAGGCTTGTATCAATGAGTTTTTTGATGGGTGTTATGTTGAAAGGACTTAATTGTCTCCACCTCTGCTTACCCCTGTATTCCGAGTGGCGTGCAGATATATTTTTAAATAGAATAATAGAGGATTAGATTATTCATTAATTTATGTATGAATTAATTATTAAATATAAGAAATTTTTTAGATGTGACAATGTTATTAAATTGTTAATGTGTTAGACAGACACATTAATAACATAGGCAATGAAGTAAATATAACATTTTAAATAAATAGCCAATAGCTGTAACATAGAAAGATTAATTATATAATTAACTATATAGTTAATTAAAAAAAAATTAGTCGTTTCACCGATTTGATTGGTTTTCTTTTATTTGAATCTAGATAATATCTCTCGGATATATATAAAAATATATATCCGAGACATAAATTAGAAAAGAATAACAATTTTGATTCTCCTGATAACTAATCTCAAATTATATAATACAATATATATTATACAGGGATATCGCTAGGATTGCATTGAACAGTTGAATATTTTCAATTAAAACAATATTCACACGTTACTTCAGTGTACCATAAAGTTATAAGACTGAATCGAATAAACAAACAATGCTATTGCGACTCGAATAGAAGTTGGTCCTTCGAGCCGGATGTCGTCAATGCAACCCAGCGCTGGGCGCAGCGTGACAGCAAGCGTCTGGCTCTCACCTTGTTGTAGTGCGCGTGCGCGCCGACGGCCCGATGCGCGCTGCCGTTGTCCGCCGTGTACGTCTTTACCTGGTGCGTGTCGGTGGCGATCGTGGAGATCGCCGACGCCGACTGGCCGACAACGCCAGTCTCGCGGCGCTTCTTGCCGCCCTTGTAGATGTATTTCGATGGGCGGACCAGACTGCAAATTCATTTCTCTCGTTAAATATATCACGATAGCCAGATATATCGATACCTGTCTTGCATATTTTCTTTTAAGCCCATGTTAGATTCCCAGTATTGGGAAATACGTGAATAAAAAATAATACCATATTCGCCAGCTCTGAAGTCTGAGGGTTCATTTCCCGGATGGGTCAATGAAGGAAACTAGAAATTCTGCATTGTCTTGGGTCTGGCTGTTTGTGGTACCTTCGATGTTTCCGATTACATAACACCAATGCTTTAGCTACTTATTTTGGAATCAGAGTAACTTAAGCGATATTGTCCCTATCTATATGTGTAATTATTTATTTATATACATTTATAAACATTCTCACAATTTCAAGCAACATTAATAGTAACCTTTTAGGCATCTTGACAATTTTTTAGAGAATTATATTGCTCTTTTTAAGTCACACACACACAACACTGGAATGAAAAGACTGAGTTGTATATAAAAATGGTTGATTTCCTGACCTAGGATACTGTGGCCCGAATTGTGTATAACAGCAATTGTACCAGCAGCCCTTCGAGAAAGGATTGTATCCGCCGGTGAACTTCCCAGTCACCTGCTCATTGGTGGTACGGCCACGGGACACTAGCACCATATGAAAACCCGTTAAGCCGAATATGGGAATAGCTAATAGCGCTATTATGCCCATAATTACCATCCTGGTATGATGATGTTAAGGTAAATTCAATTTCAAACGTTTCATTTTAAACAATTAAACATCTTCACGCCAGTACCAATACAGTGGTAGACAGAGGTCTAGATAATTAAGTCCTTCAGACCAACCTTCCACCGAATACATTTTTCGGGACCACGGTGACAGGTGGTGAGGCCGTCGCCGCCTTTATGTCTTGACTCAAAATCCGATCACCCAACTCGACTATAGTGACTTAACAATAATTACATTTTTGGTTCAAAGTATTCATGGTAATTTAAGATGATGGTTATACTGAATTTAGCAGTTATTAGACTCAATCTCTACCTGACCAACAAAAATTTCATCCTTCTACCCATTTTTGTCGTCCACATCAATGCATTTACAGATAAGGGATCCTAGGTGTCTTCAATAAGGATTTGCCATAATCGTCTCGCTCGGCAAACGGTTTGGCGATCGCCGTACCAGATAACGCACCGCAGAAGCTATCCGTATACGATCCGCTCAATTTTGAATAGGGTTTTTCTTTCAGGCCTGATTTGCTCATAACTGCTATTTTCAAGGCTTCGTTAGTAAGCCAATAATGGTAAGTTAGGTGGTAGGCTCGTACCACTGAGTTTTTTCAATAGGTATGTACGATTTACATCGTTGACTTGGACATAAAGACAGAAACGGGCTCTACACTTGGTCACGTTGTCACAAAGTTAGCTTCGGTGAAATGTGGGTCGAAATGACAAATAGATCACTGGCAAAAAAAACATACGACAACCAATACGAAATCCTATAAAAGTGAGATTCACTTCAACTTTGTCACTGGTATGTATTAAAATTGGTGAAAAAAAAAAAAAAACATGTTTTTTTAAATTATTAAAAGGATACGAGACAATGGGCTCAACCTGCGTGAGCGTCTTGTTATTCATAACGAAGTACAGACTGAGCCCGAATATGCTCAGCATATGTATCGAGAGCGATATCAGAAAAAAGAAGAAGAATCGATAATTCCGCCTTCCGATGCAGTTGTTCACCCACGGGCAGTGGTGGTCAAACGTCTGCGGATGAAAAAATAGAATTATTTTTTTAAATGTATTTCAGACGGAGTAGCTATTATAACCCCGTCAGGTGCTTGAAGATATATAAAAAATAAATTGTCGTTCAGAGCTAATATTGCACTAATTTTAATCAGATTTTTTTTTATTTAAAATATTT